>CM042175.1:52655902-52658402 GCA_023376005.1 Doryteuthis pealeii | reverse complement strand
TCTCTTTCATTTTCGTTTTTAATTTCTTTCTTTCTTTTCTTTCTTTCTTTCTTTCTTTCTTATTTCCCCTTTCTTTCTTTCTTTTCTTCTTCTTTTCTTTTTTTCTTTCTTTCGTTTCTCTTCTTTTCTTTTTTCTTTTCTTTTTTTCTTCTTTCTCTTTCCTACTTATTTTGTGGTTATTTCTTTCATTTATTCATTTTTCATTCATCTTTTAATATTCTATCGATCTTTTCTTATTTTTCTTTCTACATTCTACGTCTTTCTTTCTTTTCTTTCTTTTCTTTCTTTTTTTTTTTTTATTTTTCTTCATTTTTGTTTTTCTTTTGTTGCACTCTCTTTTGTTTTCGTCTTCTTTCTTTCTTTCTTTTCATCTTTTTTATTTCTTCATTCCTCTTTCTTTCTTTTGCTTATTTTTCTTTCATTTTTCTTTGATTTTTTTTTCTTTTCCTTCGTTCTTTCTTTCCTTCTTTCTTCTTCTTTCTTTCTTTTTTTTTCATCTTTGTTTATTTTTTTTCATTCCTTCTTTCTTTTTTGTTTGCTTATTTTCTTTCATTTTCTTCTTTCTTTCCTTTCGTTCTTTCTTTTCTTCTTTCTTTCTTTTTTTCTTTTCTTCGTTTTGTTTGAGTTTTTTATAAGGGTTGGGGTGACCCTTGAACAATGTCTACGTCTTTCATTCCTTTCCTTTTCTTCTTCTTTCATACTCTCATTCATTCATTATTTCTTTCTCCTACATTCCTCGTCTTTCTTTCTTTTCCTCTTTTTCATTCAATCTTCTTTTTATTTGCCACATACTTGTTTCTTTCTGTTTTCATTCGTTCTTACATTCTTTCTTTTTTCTCGTTTACTTCTTTCATTTATTTTCTATTTTCATTCTTTCCTTATTTCGTTCTCCTGCGTTACTCGCCTTTCTCTTTCTTTTTTTACTCATTTTGATACAATCTACTGGGGTTTTTGGGAGGATTTTTTTTACTTTTAATTTTTTTTTTGTAAATTTATGAAGAAGACCGGATCTCCTGCCTCAAAAATTGCTGCCCGGTGACTGTTAAAATAACAACCCCAGCTACGTCGTCGAGGCGGTGTTACTTGAAAGAAAACAACCAGCTTAGGGCGTTAAATGTATTTTAGGGAGGGGAGGGGCTTCTTTTTTGTCGTAATTCTGGTTTATTTATCGTAATTTGTCGTAATTCTTATTTATTTATAGATATTTGTTGTAATTTTTGTTTATATGGTTGTTTTCTTTCAAGTAACACCACCGCGATGACGTAGCTTTAGTTGTTATTTTAGCAGTCACCGGGTAGCAATTTTTGAGGCAGGGGACCGGGACGGTCTTCCTCATAAATTACATTTTTTTTGGACAATATCTAACCTTTTGACCCGGGTTATAATTTTTTTTTCCTTGTCTTGTTTCGGATTTTTTTAAATTTAAAAAAAAAAATTTTTTTCATATTATTTTATTCTTTATTTGTTCCCTCTCCTTTTTCTTTCTTTTTCCTTTTTCATTCAATCTCTTTATTTGCCACTTACTTCTTTTATTACTTTTTTCATTCCTTTTTTCATTCATTATTCTTTCATTCGCTTCTTTTTCTTATATTTCCTACATTCTTTGTTCTTTTACCTATTTCTCCTTCTTTCATTCATTTTTTTTCATTCATTCATTTTTTACATTCTTCAACTTTCTTTCTTTCTTTCATTCCTGTTTTTCATTCAATCTCTTCTTTATTTATTTCACTTACATTCCTCGTCTTTCTTTTTCTTTTTTTTTTTTTTCCTGTTTTTTCATTCAATTTTCTTTATATTTTGTCAACTACTGTTTTTTTTTTTTATTTTGGACATTTTTTCATTTTTGAAAAACATTTTGCGGGGGTAGACACCACGGCTAATATTTGACCTCTTGACCCGGAACATCTCACTGCTTTTCTGCATTTGCATATCCCATTATTACTTCAAACAATCACCCCCGACCCCCAACCCCCACCCCCCCCCACACACACACGAGTGTCTATCAGATTAGAGGCTCGTTACTCCCACTAAATGCTGCAAGAGGTCATCTTTTTTAGACTCTCTCTCTCTCTCCTCTCTCTCTCTCTCTCTCTCTCTCTGTCTTCTTTCTCTCTCTAACTATCTATCTATTTTCCACTCTCTCTCTCTCTCTTCTCTCTCTCTCTCTCTCTCTTTCTCTATCTATCTATATATCTATCTATCAATCAATCTCTATCTATCTATCTGTATTCTTTATCTATCTCTCTCCCTCTTTCTCTCTCGCTCTCTCTATCGATCTATTCTGTATTCTCTATCTATCTCTCTATATTTCTCCCTCTCTCTCTCTCCCTATCTCTATCTATCTATCTATCTATCTATCTGTATTATCTATCTCTATCTCTGTATTTCTTCTATCTTTCTCTTTCTCTCTCTCCCTATCTCTATCTATCTATCTATCTATCTATCTGTATTTCTCTCTCTCTCCTCTCTCTCTCTTCCTCTCTCTCTTCATCTCTCTTCT
>CM042175.1:52647738-52655802 GCA_023376005.1 Doryteuthis pealeii | reverse complement strand
GTAGCGCTCAATCTGATGAATAATTATGATTTAGCAAATCTCATGTTTTGTTCGCGACTATTCTGCATTAGTACAAATGCCTTTTTTTTTATTAGCGTTAATTAATGATATTATCTTTCGTTGCGCACTATTCTGAATTATCTAAAAGACCCAATGCACTCTTTAAATACGAGAAATAATTTATAATCTGAGGAAATCGAATATTATCCTGCCTTGCGCGCTATTCTGCAATTAGTACGCAAATGCTTTTATCGTAATCTAATGATATTATCTCTTGGCGCTATACCTCGTGCATTTAGTAACGAAAAATGCGTATTACTCTATACGATAACTAAATACAATGATATTAATCTCTTGCGCGCTAAAACTAGTCTTAGTTAACCAAGTTATCATGCTTTTTTATACGTTAATCTGCATTGCTATTATCTCTGTTGACTGCACGCATATCTTAGCATTAGTAACTTTCAAAGAAATTTGGTGATTAACTACTTACGATCCCTGTCCGACCAAGATAAAAATAACTCACATTCTTGTCACTCTAGAGTACCTAACCAATTGAATCAGATTAAATAATAGTATCACTCCATTGCCATCAATTTTGGTTTGCTAGTGACAACTCTCATTTACAGTCATCTGATTGAGACTTATTCCTTTTTTGTTCACAACCTCTCTCCCCTTTCCTTAAACGCACACAACATATGTTTTTGTGTATAGGGAGTTATATTATTGTATTTTGTCCGTAAAATGTCTTTTTTCCCGGAGATAATAGAAAAACTGTTAATTTTGTATTTTTCTGAGAGACAAAAAAGAGTGGCGAATTGAAAACGAATGAGTATAAAGAGCAAAGAAACAACTCAGAGAGTAGTAAGAGAGAGAGAGGAGAACAGTGAGCACGAGAGAAGTAAGATGAGAAGAGAAGAATCGAAGAGAGAGAGAGAGAGAGAGAGAGAGAGAGAGAGAAATTGTAATCGAACCTTGGATTGGCGTTCGTCAACCGACATCTCGTGCGTTTCGCGCCAATCGGGATGACGCCATCTTGGACAAAAATTCGACGTGCAGAATATCAACTTTCTCCTTTTCTAGAATTGTTCGAAAAATAGAACAAATTCCTCGTTTGTTTTATTTTGATTTTTCAGAATGTTGTCCTTATCTTTATCGCGTAGAGGCCGGTGAAAACGTATTCCAACCTTAAAAATAATATTTCAAAATGACGATGAATGACAAGACATACTTTAGGGACAGCTTTCAACTGCGACATCTCCATTTTTTTATATATGATTTGCAAACAAATAGTTTGTAGGTAGATATTTCATTGGGTCATTTAATGCCAAAGCCCAACCTTGTAGAAGAGTAGTAGTCGTACTATTTAACCCATAGTTGTCTGCAAGAATGATCTCAGGTGCTTTGGCATTGCCTCTTCTAACTGGGAAAATTTGGCTCAGGACCGCTTACTGTGGCGGCAGAATCTCCGTAGAGAGTGTTCATGTCAGAAGTCACCCTGATGAAACTCCACGAAGCTAAGAGGTCCAGAAGGAAAGCAGCGGCAACAAAGCACCGGCACATCAACATCTTCAGGGACAGCCTTCAAATGCGACATCTGTTGCCGAGAATGTTTTTCAAACATCGGACTTCACAGTCACAGGATGCGCAGTAACTTCAGGGACACAAAAACTATATTATAGTCTTCCGAGACTGAAATGCCAATAAATTATTTTGATTTTCAGAATGTTGTCCTCATCTTTATCTTCTAGAGGCCGGTGAAAACGTATTCCGACCTTACAAATAATATTTTAAAATGACGATAAATGACAAACAGTTTAAGCAGAAAATATGAAGAATAACAAAGGAGGTATATGTTTTAAAAAAAAAAAAAATTCCGACGTTGTTGGTCGGTAAAAAAAATTAATAAAAAAACGGATAAACCAAGTTTTTGGTATTCAGAACGTGAACCGCCCTGTCGGCTGAGGCGTTAGAATGCACCGATTGCTCCTCTGCAGAGAGGTAAGACTCCCCAAATGGGGCCCCTATTGGCCGTGTGTGGCGACCCGTGATGCTTAAGGATAGAACCAGGTGGTTGAGAAGTCCATGACTTGCAATATTCCACTTTGCCCTTCTTGGGCTTGACGGGCGGACGGAGAGGCCCCCTCTGATCAATCGGCTGGTCACATCAAGCCCTAACACCCTTATGATTGCCCCAACCCTATTGCCCTTATGGCAAGCCCCAACCCTTTTTATCATATGGGTGCTAGAAGGCGGTGACTGAGGGTTACATGTCCTGGGAATGACGTTAAACTCTATCTGATGGCGAGGTTCCAGTTTGGAGGTTTGGGGAATGTGGAGCACCTTCATCACCATTACTCCCTGGTCCGCTCTGGCCTGGAGTGTGTGGAGACCTTCACAGCTCTGTTCTCCTCTCCCAGTTCCTCCACTCCTCCGTTTTCTGTTGCACCTCTCCTTCGTTCCTCGTTTGATATACGTCGTTGCTCGCTCTAATCTATCGACTGAATGACCATTTTTTCTCGCCTCCCTCTCAGAGAAGCAGACGTTTTATCTCCAACCTCTACCCATAATGCCTCAGGCGCTTCTATAAAGAGGTCTTTCCTTCTCCTCTCTAACTTTTCGATGTTGCATGCCTGCCTCACCCACTCCCTGATCACCCGTTCAGTTCCGATGTCTCGGGCAGGGTGGACTTGTACGCAATGCAAGCCCTTGTCCGTTTTGCACGAGGTAAATCTCTTCTCTCACTACAAAAAACACCATCAAAGACACTTACCCGACAGACCTTCCGACTGGCACGTGATCTGAAAGATGAAAAAAGCCATATTGAACTTAATCACTACGCAAGTTGTTGCATAATCTATGGGTAGGGAGAATACAAAGAGACCAAATTGAAAAGTTACAGACCGTTGGGAAACTTTGACCCCACAAGCGGGAAAACAGTGAAGTCCCGTGAGATCTAGTTAGATTGTCAGTTGCAGCCGGATGTGACCCAGAATAGACGTATCATGGGTGGCTGTACTCATCATCGCGCGCGATGTGTTAGTTAGTAAGATAAGACAAATACACGTTTTAAAAAACAACAGGCGTTGTTAAATGATTGAGCATGCCTTAGATAGAAAACCAGACAAGCAAGAAAAGGAACCAACAAGAAATATAAAGAAAAAAGAACCAGACGTAGACATCGCGCCGAAGTAGAAAGAAATAGAATCCAACATGGCGAGAAAGAAATAGAAAGAGATCACAAATGGCCAAAGAAAGAAAGTAACAAGTAAGTTATGCATCTCTATGTAAATATCTATCCGTCTACCTCTCTCCCCTCACTATCAAGTGTACTCATTGTTTATATATAACATATAGAGTTATATATATATATATATATATATATATATATATATATATATATATATATATATACAAAAGGCCAGATAAATTGTCGGTGGGTATGCTTCGTTCAGGACCTCCTAATTTTTTACACCAAATATATAGTTTTTATTTTTCAATATAATACTGTTTTCTTTCCAAAAGATATATTAAAATCAGTATAGTGTGGGATCGGCACTGTTTCAGCTATTATTGGAATGGTATGCCAAAGTGTGGTATTATAGGGAGAGTGCTCAATATAATATAGAGCTATTATATAATATAATAATAAACGTATAAAGGTTTTATATATTTAATGACATAGGAACAGTCACGACCAATGGTTTTGATATTTGGCCATAAAACCCCAAAGTCACCTGACAAATGTTTGCGGTTACGTATGCATGAAACCAATGGTCGTGACTGTTCCTATGTTATTTAATATATAAAACCTTTATATGGTTTCAAATAATCAGTTTCAAGTAACTATTCTTAATACAAATAATTTACGCTTACATGGCATCAGTTACCCCTATCGATTACGAATCATTTTAAAACTATTTTTCACATTATTTGACCCATTATTGGGACCCTAACACGTACTGCCACTCCGGATCAAAGTGGACCTGGGAGTAATTGCAATAAGGGGTACTTCACACTACGCCCTCATGAATAAGAAAATAATCGAATATAGAAAAAAGAGGATAAATGAAAAAAAACTAAAAAAAACAAAAAACAAAGCGAGTAAACGTAAAGTCGGCCAATTTTTTGGAGGGATATCAGCGGTTTGTTTCTTAGGTGTAACGCCACACCTACTGTCAGCTCTAAAATGCTTAACCGCACAGATAAGAATAACCCATGCTGTGCTAACCATGTGCTAAGTTAATGACGACCGTATAAAACCCGGAACCTTGCGGTTCCTAGGCAGATGCTCTACCGACTGAGATAAAAAGTTTTAGAAGAAAATTTTTCGTATCAATTGTAATTGTAAAATGGTAATTTGATTGAGCTGGGAATGTTGTCGTTAAATTGGGAATGAAATAAAAAAAAGAAAGGAAGGTCGAAACTTCCTGTTAATTAAGAAAGAAAGAAAGAAAGAAGCATACAAGCAAGAAAAAATACAGAAAGAAAAAACAAATGATTGAAAGAAAGAAAGAAAGAAAGAAAGAAAAAGCACAAAAGAAAGAAGGAGAAAACAGGCAAGCAAAAAAGAAAGAAAGAAAGAAAGAAGACAAAGAAGAGAAAGAAAGAAAGAAGAAAAAGACAGAAAGAAAGAAAGAAAGAAGGAAGGAAGAAGGAAGGAAAGAAAGAAACAAGGAAGGATAGAAAGAAAGAAGGAAAGAAAGAAGGAAAGAAAGAAAGAAAGAAAGAAAAAAGAAGGAAATAAAGAAAGAAAGAAGGAAAGAAAGAAAGAAGAAAGAAAGAAGAAAAGAAGGAAGGAAAGAAAGAAGACGGAAGGAAAGAAAGAAGAAAAGAAGGAAGGAAAGAAAGAAAGAAGAAGAAAGAAAGAAAGAAGAAAAAAGAAAAAGAAAGAAAGAAAGAAGAAAGAAGAGACAAAGAAAGAAAGAATAAAGAAAGAGATAGAGAGAAAGAAAAAGGAAAGAAAGAAGAGAAAGACAGAAAGAAATTCCACTTAATAAACCAAAACAAATGTTTAGTATTAGAAAGAAAGAAGGAAGGAAAGAAGGAAGAAAAGAAAGAAAGAAAGAAAGAAAGAAAGAAAGAGACTGAGGGAAAGAAAGAAAGAAAGGAGAAAACAGGCAAGCAAAAAAAAAAAAGAAAGAAAGAAGAGAAAAAAGAAAGAAGAAAAAGACAGAAAGAAAGAAGGAAAGAAGGAAGGAAAGGAAACAAGGAAGGAAGAGAGAGAAAGAAAGAAAAGAAAGAAAAGAAAGAAAGAAAGAAGGAAGGAAGAAAGAAGGAAAGAAGAAGAAGAAGAAAAGAAGAAAGAAAGAAAGAAGGAAAGAAAGAAAGAAAAGAAGGAAGGAAAGAAAAAGAAAGAAGAAAAGAAGGAAAGAAAGAAAGAAGGAAGAAAGAAGAAAGAAGGAAGGAAAGAAAGAAAGAAGAAAGAAGGGAAGACAGAAGAAAGAAGGAAGGAAGAAAGAAGAAGAAAGAAAAGAAAGAACGACAGAACGAAGAAAGAAGAGACAAAGAAAGAAAGAAATAAGAAAAGAGATAGAGAGAAAGAAAAAAGGAAAGAAGAAAGAAAAAGACAGAAAACAATTCCACTTAATAAACCAAAACAAATGTTTAGTATTAGAAAGAAAGAAGGAAGGAAAGAAAGAAGAAAAGAAAGAAAGAAAGAAAGAAAGAAAGAAGGAATGAAAGAAGGAAGGAAGGAAAGAAAGAAGGAAAGAGAGAGAGTGAAGAATAGATTGTAATATTAAATAAAAGAGATAAAATTGTCTGGTGATTAAACATTTCAGATTCTCATCTTCGTTTTGTTGCATAGCTGCAATTTATTTTCTGGTTTCTTTCGTCTCCACTTGTATTGCAACGGTTATGGTAAATAGGCGATGATGTCAAGTTAACCAGAAGGTAAACACAACTTGGGAAAATATTTACTTAATGGAATTGAGAAGGGGGGGATAAAGGGGCGGTGATAGGGAGGAGGAGAGAGAAGGGGAGGTAAATGGAGAATAAACAAGGAAGAAGGGGAAAAAAAGAAAAGAGAAGGGAAATAAAAGAGAATAGAAGGGAGGGAGGATGAAAAAAGGAAGGAGATAGATAGATAAATTGAGAGAGAGAGAGAAAGAGAGAGATGGACAGACTGTTATATATATATATATATTATATATATATATATATATATATATATATATATATATATATTAAATAAATAACAAAAGACTTATAGATCTTGCATTATAGACTATTTCAGGGAGCTTAGACGAAAATGTCTAATTCTCCCGACTCATCAGATGCAAATGATGAATTCTTTATTTTTAAGGCGTTTGAAAACAAAGTCTGTTTAAAAAAATTTTCTGAAGTTTGAAAAAAGGAGACGGTTTTGAAATATGACATCAAATATTCTATTCTATCAAATATTCTATTTTAAGGTGTGAGTATGTAGCGCTGTAAGTGTATGCATTGAAAGAAACATTGAGCGTTTATTACGTATGTAGTAGTGTGTGTGTGTGTATAAATTTCAGCGGAAGTGAAACCTCAAGGTAATGTGTGTGTGTGTGTGTGTGTGTGTGTGTGTGTGTGCGCGTGTGTTTGTGTATATTAGTAAGAGGTAGGGGAGAGGTGTCATGAAAATAAGTTTTCATGTTTCATAATAAGAGAGGAGATGTAAGTCTGAGAGTGTGTTTGTGTGTGGGGGGATTTAAAAAAAAAAAAAAAAAAAAAAAAAAGGAAAGAAAAGATTTAATTATATTTTAATTTGTTTATTTATTTATTTATTTATTTTAGAAAGAGTATTGTAATTTTATAGTTAGTACTGATTATTTGACGATTAATATATATTAATATTATTATTATTAATTACGTATAAGTGAATGAATTATTGTATTATTATTATTATTATTATTATTATTATTATTATTATTATTATTATTATTATTATTATAGTTATTTATTATCATATCTAAATACATTATTAAAATTATACATATATACTTATATTATTATATCTAAATACATTATAAAATTATACACACATATATATATATATATATATATATATATATATATATATATATATATATATATATAAATTTTATTATAATTAAAAAAATTATTGTTGTAAAGATAATTGTTATAGTACATTATATTTATTATTTTATAATTTTTATTGAAAAGTTGTTATTATTGTTATTGCAATATATATTAATATAATTATTGTTATTATAAAATTTTTCTTAATGTTATAATTATTATTTATATTTTTATTATTGTAGTTGTTATATTATAATAATTATTGTATTATTGTTATTATAATTTTTATTATCATTAAATTATTGTTATTATAATTTTTATTATCATTAAATTATTGTTCTTTTTTTTTTTTTTTTTATCATTAAATTATTGTCATTATTCTTTTTATAATTTTTTATTATCATTAAATTATTGTCATTACAAATATGTTATTATCATAATTATTCTGATGACAATTGAGTGCTAGTGAATGTTTATGCAAATAGTGTTAGTGTGATTATAATTATGTGAAAATAATTATTGGTAAACAGGGATGTATATTTTTGATTATTATTTTTATCAGTAGTTGTATTGTAATTGTGTCAATGGGGATTGTAAATGTGTTGGGGGTTTAATATATAATATAATAAAATATACTAACATTATATTTTGAATTTCGCCTTATGTCTGCACTTGGCTATCACTTATGTCTGCACTTGGCTATCACTTATGTCTGCACTTGGCTATCACTTATGTCTGCACTTGGCTATCACTCATTAGGTGATATAGTCCCACCATCCCAAATAGGTATTTACCGGGATGACGGGCTGATCCTCGTTCCTAATAGTAACGGCCCCTAACGTCAAGTATCGCGAAAAAAATAGTTAGCATCTTCCAAAAATTAGGACTAAGAATTGAAGTTAAACCAAACTGCAAGATAGTTAATTTTCTAGATATTACATTGAATCTGGAAGAATACCTTCCAACCTTTCCACAAGGAAGGGCATATACCACTATATGTGAATAGAAACTCTAACCACCCAAATCCATACTAGATAAGATCCTCAC
>CM042175.1:52635238-52642738 GCA_023376005.1 Doryteuthis pealeii | reverse complement strand
TTGTATCACTTTTTTGTTCATAAATGAAACTACGTACCCCACAAAGGCCTAAGAGTGTATCGGCTGGACCACTTTGCAAAAAAAAAAAAAAAAACCACAAGAACAGTAATATTGTATCACTTTTTTGTTCATAAATGAAACTACGTACCCCACAAAGGCCTAAGAGTGTATCGGCTGGACCACTTGCAAAAAAAAAAAAACCCACAAGAACAGTAATATTGTATCACTTTTTTGTTCATAAATGAAACTACGTACCCACAATACACTCTTAGGCCTTTTGTGGGGTACGTAGTTTCATTTATGAACAAAAAAGTGATCAATATTCTGTTCTTGTGGTTTTTTTTTTTTTTTTGCAAAGTGGTCCAGCCGATACACTCTAGGCCTTTGTGGGGTACGTAGTTTCATTTATGAACAAAAAAGTGATACAATACTGTTTTGTGGGGTTTTTTTTTGCAAAGTGGTCCAGCGATACACTCTTAGGCCTTTGTGGGTACGTAGTTTCATTTATGAACAAAAAAGTGATACAATATACTGTTCTTGTGGGTTTTTTTTTTTTTTGCAAGTGGTCCAGCCGATACACTCTAGGCCTTTGTGGGGTACGTAGTTTCATTTATGACAAAAAAGTGATACAATATTACTGTTCTTGTGGGTTTTTCTTTTTTTTTTGCAAAGTGGTCCAGCCGATACACTCTTAGGCCTTGTGGGGGTACGTAGTTTCATTTATGAACAAAAAAGTGATACAATATTACTGTTCTTGTGGGTTTTTTTTTTTTTTGCAAAGTGGTCCAGCCGATACACTCTTAGCCTTTGGGTACGTAGTTTCATTTATGAACAAAAAGTGATACAATATTACTGTTCTTGTGGTTTTTTTTGGGTTTTTTTGCAAGTGGTCCAGCCGATACACTCTTAGGCCTTTGTGGGGTACGTAGTTTCATTTATGAACAAAAAAGTGATACATATTACTGTTCTTGTGTTTTTTTTTGTTTTTTTTGGCAAAGTGGTCCAGCCGATACACTCTTAGGCTTGTGGGGTACGTAGTTTTCATTTATGAACAAAAAAGTGATACAATATTACTGTTCTTGTGGGTTTTTTTTTTTTGCAAAGTGGTCCAGCCGATTCACTCTTAGGCCTTTGTGGGGTACGTAGTTTTTTTATGAACAAAAAATTATATTCAAGGTATTGTTGAAAGCCACTTGTCTACAGCATTTAGCTCATCTGGTAGAATTTATTTCCTTTAAGAATGTAATAGGTTTTTGACACCTGAAGAAGGCCGGAGGCCACACCAGCCGAAACGTTGAGTATATAACAAAAAAGTAATACAAATGTATATTACTGTTCTTGCGTTTTTTTTTTTTTTTTTTTTCAATTCAAGGTATTGTTGAAAGCCACTAGTCTACAGCATCTAAGCACATCTGGTAGAATTTCTTTCTTTTTAAGATTTTTTTTAATATGTAATAGGTTTTCGACACCTGAAGAACCGGAGGCCACACCAGCCGAAACGTTGAGTATATAATAAACAAGTACTACTAATGTATATTTCTTCTATATGTTCTTACTTTCTTCTTTTTTTTTTTTTTTTTTCAAAGTTGTTCAGCCGATGCACTCTTCGGCCTTTGTAAGGTGCGTAGTTTCATATATATATAAAACAAGGAACATAGGAATCCCAGTATTGTTGAAAGCCACTGTGTTACGACATCTTGTAGAAAACGGTAGAATTTCTTTCTTTTTAAGATGGGAAAGGATTTCGTTTGTTTTACATGGAAAATTAACGCCGAGGAAAAATCGCCTGAACGTGACCAGAGGGAAATCAGCAAATAGTCTTTCCCGAAGCCGTTCAAACTTTCCTGTTTATTTTCGCGCCAAAATTGGATTGCTTCGACTACGCCATCTTGTTTTTCGCATCCTTTATTCATTTTGAGGATTCGTTGTTGTTGTTGTTGTTGTTTGTTTAATCTACGCTTTTCTTCCTTTTTATTCAATATTTCATTATATATTATTATTATTATTATATTATTATTATTATTTGTTCTCGTTTTGTCTTTTGTAGCCTCCTACTCTTTCTATTCCTTTATGTTTTTATTTATATCCTTTCCGTTCTTCTTTTCTTGTTCGTTTTCCATTCTTCTCTCAATCTTGGTTGTTGTTGTTGTTCTTCTTCTTCATGCTTCTTCTTCTTCTTCTCTTCTTTTCTTCTTCTTACATCACTCTCCTTCTTCTTTATTTCTCTCGTCACTTCTTTTCTTCTTTTTCTTCTTTTTCTTCTTTTCTTTCTCTCATTTCTCTCACTCCTTGTTGTTGTTGTTGTTGTTTTCTTCTTCTTCTTCTTCTTCTTCTTCTTCTTCTTCTTCTTCTTCCATCGCTCCTCCTTCTTCATTTCTCGCGTCATTGCTTCTTTTCTTCTTTTTTCACTTCTTCTTTTTCTTCATTTATCCTCTCCCTTCTTCTTGTTTTCTATTATTATTCTCCTTCCCTTTCTTCTTCTCCCCTTCCCATTCCCCTTCTTCTTCTCTTCTTCTTCTTCTTCTTCTTCTTCTTCTTCTTCTTCTGTCCCATTAAAAATAACGTTCATTCGTCCCTCCCTCCCTCCACTGCATCCTTCCTTCTGCTTTCACAATTTTTTTGTTTTACTCTCTTTTATTTCTCTTTTCTTTTTTCTCTTCCTCTTTGTTTGTTTTTCCATTTAACCCTCTCCTCTCTCTCTCCCCCCTTTAATTATCCTTCTTTCTTAAGTTCCATTAAGTATCTATCTATCTATCTAACATACTCACTCTGTTCTTATCTATCTATCTATCATCTATTCTATCTATCTATAAAAGTATCTGTCTATTTCAAGTCTAGTATATCTATCTATCTATCTATCTATTTCAATATGTATGTATGTATTGTATGTATGTATGTATGTATCTATCTATCTATCTATCTCTGTTCATTATCCTCTATCTCTCTATCTATTAAATTATATCCATCTATCTATCTATCTCTCTCTCTATAAAAGTATCTATCTATCTATCTATCTATCTATCTATCTATATATGATATAATATATATAATCCAAAAGGCCAGAGAAGAAATCTTCCTTTACGACAAAGGTATTTTTTAAAAAAACAACTTGTCGCAGTTTAGAGAGCTCATGTGTGGCTCTTGTGTTAGAGTCACAGAGCAAAATTTATATTTAAATAAATAACAAAAGACTTATAGATCTTGCATTATAGACTATTTCAGGGAGCTTAGACGAAAAATGTCTAATTCTCCCGACTCATCAGATGCAAATGATGAATCTTTATTTTTAAGGCGTTTGAAAACAAAGTCTGTTTAAAAAAATTTTCTGAAGTTTGAAAAAAAAGGAGACGGTTTTGAAATATGACATCAAATATTCTATTCTATCAAATATTCTATTTAAGGTGTGAGTATGTAGCGCTGTAAGTGTATGCATTGAAAGAAACATTGAGCGTTTATTACGTATGTAGTAGTGTGTGTGTGTGTATAAATTTCAGCGGAAGTGAAACCTCAAGGTAATGTGTGTGTGTGTGTGTGTGTTGTGGTGTGTGTGTGCGCGTGTGTTTTGTGTATATTAGTAAGAGGTAGGGGAGAGGTGTCATGAAAATAAGTTTCATGTTTTCATAATAAGAGAGGAGATGTAAGTCTGAGAGTGTGTTTGTGTGGGGGGGATTTAAAAAAAAAAAAAAAAAAAAAGGAAAGAAAAGATTTAATTATATTTTAATTTGTTTATTTATTTATTTATTTATTTAGAAAGAGTATTGTATTTTATAGTTAGTACTGATTATTTGACGATTAATATATATTAATATTTTATTATTAATTACGTATAAGTGAATGAATTATTGTTATTATTATTATTATTATTATTATTATTATTATTTATTATTATTAATTATATTAGTTATATTTATCATATCTAAATACATTATTAAAATTATACATATATACTTATATTATTATATCTAAATACATTATAAAATTTATACACAATATATATATATATATATATATTATATATATATATATATATATATATATATATATTATATAATTTTATTATAATTAAAAAAATTATTGTTGTAAAGATAATTGTTATAGTACATTATATTTATTATTTTATAATTTTTTTGAAAAGTTGTTATTATTGTTATTGCAATATATATTAATATAATTATTGTTATTATAAAATTTTCTTAATGTTATAATTATTATTTATATTATTTATTATTGTAGTTGTTATTATTATAATTATTAGTATTATTGTTATTATAATTTTTTTATCATTTATTATTATAATTTTTATTATCATTAAATTATTGTTCTTTTTTTTTTTTTTTTTTTTTTTTTTATCATTAAATTATTGTCATTATTCTTTTTATAATTTTTATTATCATTAAATTATTGTCATTACAAATATGTTATTATCATAATTATTACTGATGACAATTGAGTGCTAGTGAATGTTTATGCAAATAGTGTTAGTGTGATTATAATTATGTGAAAATAATTATTGGTAAACAGGGATGTATATTTTTGATTATTATTTTATCAGTAGTTGTATTGTAATTGTGTCAATGGGGATTGTAAATGTGTTGGGGGTTTAATATATAATATAATAAAATATACTAACATTATATTTTGAATTTCGCCTTATGTCTGCACTTGGCTATCAGTTCATTCCGTTTGTTCAGCAGTTTTCTATAGTCCTTAAACAGTATTATTTCTATTTTTTCTGTTATACAAAGCGGGCATTTGTCTTTGAAGTTAGTAGCTGAGTTTGAAGTTCTGACAATTCTCCATTTGACCACCGGGTCGTTGTTTGAGTTCTTTGATTGCCCAGTAGTGCTTGGATAATTCCGTTTGGTTAGATAGTGCGGGGTTGTTAAAGGAATGCCTATGGGGTAGTACCTTTGCTTGAATGGTCCAGCAGTAATCCCGAGGTAATGCATGGTGTTTTCCGGCTGTTACGAGCTGATATTTGGGCTTCGTATATTATATTGTTGCTAGACAGTTTTTATCTAAAGGGCATTGCTGAGTCTCTCTACAATTGCATTTCACTGTGTTCAGGTAGCTGTCTCTAGTTCTGGGGCTATTTTAAGTTTATATTAGTGTTCTCTTCTAGATTCTTGTGATATTCATTCAATATCTTTTTATTATGGGCATTAATTATGCTACTCATATTGGGAGTACATGAGTAGCTAATTTCAGGGTATTTCTGTTTAGTATTTTGCTTAAGGGATTGTTTTGGTTAAAGTGTGTATTTATTAGGTTAAGAAAAGTTCTACCTATGTCTATTTTGCTATTCTACAGTAAGGGGGGTTAAACCAAATTACTTTACGTGTCCTATTCCTTGAATTACCAGGCCATTCACACTATTTAGTTCAAATTTACTAATATATTGTAGATTATTGGTATATCCACTATCCTTCAGAGCTTCATCATAGAAGGATTTATTGTTTTTTAAAAATCCTATTGTTAGCCGACAGTCTATTGATTCTTATATTTATAGAGTGAGGGATCTTATCTAGTATGGATTTGGGGTGGTTAGAGTTTCTATTCACATATAGTGGTATATGCCCTTCCTTGTGGAAAGGTTGGAAGGTATTCGTTTCCAGATTCAATGTAATATCTAGAAAATTAACTATCTTGCAGTTTGGTTTAACTTCAATTCTTAGTCCTATTTTTGGAAGATGCTAACTATTTTTTTCGCGATACTTGACGTTAGGGGCCGTTACTATTAGGAACGAGGATCAGCCCGTCATCCCGGTAAATACCTATTTGGGATGGTGGGACTATATCACCTAATGAGTGATAGCCAAGTGCAGACATAAGTGATAGCCAAGTGCAGACATAAGTGATAGCCAAGTGCAGACATAAGTGATAGCCAAGTGCGACATAGGCGAATTTCAAATAATAATGTTAGTATATTTTATTATATTATATATTAAACCCCCAACACATTTACAATCCCCATTGACACAATTACAATACAACTACTGATAAAAATAATAATCAAAAATATACATCCCTGTTTACCAATAATTATTTTCACATAATTATAATCACACTAACACTATTTGCATAAACATTCACTAGCACTCAATTGTCCATCAGAATAAATTATGATAATAACATAATTTTAATGACATAAATTTAATGATATAAATTATAAAAGAATAATGACAATAATTTTAAATGATAATAAAAAAAAAAAGAAGTTAATGAAATAAAAATTAAATAACAATAATTTAATGATAATAAAAAATTATAATAACAATAATACTAATAATTATAATAATAAACAACTACAATAATAAAAATATAAATAATAATTATAACATTAAGAAAATTTATAATAACAATAATTAATATTAATATATATTGCAATAACAATAATAACAACTTTTCAATAAAAATTATAAAATAATAAATATAATGTACTATAACAATTATCTTTACAACAATAATTTTTTTTAATTATAATAAAATTTATATATATATATATATATATATATATATATATATATATATATATATATGTGTGTATAATTTTATAATGTATTTGATATAATAATATAAGTATATATGTATAATTTTAATAATGTATTTAGATATGATAATAAATAACTATAATAATAATAATAATAATAATAATAATAATAATAATAATAATAATAATAATAATACAATAATTCATTCACTTATACGTAATAATAATAATAATATTAATATATATTAATCGTCAAATAATCAGTACTAACTATAAAATTACAATACTCTTTCTAAAATAAATAAATAAATAAATAAACAAATTAAAATATAATTAAATCTTTTCTTTCCTTTTTTTTTTTTTTTTTTTTTTTTTTAAATCCCCCCACACACAAACACACTCTTCAGACTTACATCTCCTCTCTTATTATGAAACATAAAACTTATTTCATGACACCTCTCCCCTACACTCTTTACTTAATATACACAAACCACGGCACACACACACACACACACACACACACACACACTTACCTTGAGGTTTCACTTCCGCTGAAATTTATACACACACACACACTACTACATATCGTATAAACGCTCAATGTTCTTTCAATGCATACACTTACAGCGCTACATCTCACACCTTAAAATAGAATATTTTGATAGAATAGAAATTGATGTCATATTTCAAAACCGTCTCTTTTATATAATCTCACGCACACTTTTTTTAAAAGACTTTGTTTTCAAACGCCTAAAAATAAAGACAACAAAGAATTCATCATTTGCATATGATGAGTCGGGAGAATTAGACATTTTCGTCTAGCTCCTGAAATAGTCTATAATGCAAGATCTATAAGTCTTTTGTTATTTCTTTAAATATATCATATATATATATATATATTATATATAGTATAATATATAATTATATATATATATAACAGCCTGTGCCATCTCTCTCTTTCTCTCTCTCTCTCAATTTATCTATCTATCTCCTTCCTTTTTTTCAAAAGA
>CM042175.1:52625906-52628406 GCA_023376005.1 Doryteuthis pealeii | reverse complement strand
TGATATTTCATTTTTAATTTCGGATATATAAAGAATGCCACGGGTCTTAAGAAATATATATTTACGCTAATGTGAAACAATAACAAACGTATTTTCAGGTTATTGAGTGATGGGAAAAACAACATTGGAAGTTGCGAAAGAAAAGATGAACAGAGATCAGAGGGAATATATAAGAAAGGAATTGGAAAACATTGTCAACAGGAAAGAAAATTACTTTAAGAATGCTACAAGATGTGAGGAAATCGACTCCAATGCATTTTTATAGTAAAAATGATGTCCTATTCATTTTATAGTAAAATTCATTGTCCAA
Organism: Doryteuthis pealeii; assembly: GCA_023376005.1. Taxonomy (NCBI): domain Eukaryota; kingdom Metazoa; phylum Mollusca; class Cephalopoda; order Myopsida; family Loliginidae; genus Doryteuthis; species Doryteuthis pealeii. Next base: position 52,628,096 of record CM042175.1, on the reverse strand, counting down.
TGCATTTTTATATTAAAAAGCATTGTCTAATGTATTTTTTACAGTAAAAATCATTTCCAATGCATTTTTATAGAAAATATCATTGTCCAATGCATTTTTATAGTAAAAATCATTTCCAATGCATTTTTATGGTAAGAATCCTTGTCCAATGTATTTTGATTTGGTGCCCTTGGAACGATCCTTAAAGGCCTGATAAAAGTGACTGGAGGAACCGGAGATCAGAGGAGAGCGGTTTTGAGTAGCAAGAAAATATTTGATGAAGTCGGTTTCGCAAGTGTAAACAAAGACAAAATATCCAGATTATTAAAAACAGAAAAATCTATCTATCTATCTATCTATCTATCTATCTATCTTAGTCTGTTCATATCTATCTATCTATATGTCTTCCTAAGCTCTATCTATCTATCTGTCTATCTATCTACTGATCGTTCTTATCTATCTATCTAGGTTTCTATCTATCTGTATTCATATCTATCTAGCTACTGGCCATTCCTATCTATCTATCTATCTATCTATCTATCTATCTATATTCATATCTATTTAGCTACTTGCCCTTCATATCTATCTATCTATCTATATATGTTCATATCTATCTATCTATCTATCTATCTATCTATCTATCTATGTTCATATCTATCTAGCTACTGGCCATTCCTATCTATCTATCTATTTATCTATCTATCTATGTTCATATCTATCTAGCTACTGGCCATTCCTATCTATCTATCTATCTATCTATCTATCTATTAATGTTCATATCTATTTAGCTACTGGCCTTTCATATCTATCTATCTATCTATCTATTTATGTTCATATCTGTATTTATTTATATGTATCTACTGATCGTTCTTATCTATCTATCTATCTATCAATCTATCTATCTATCTATCTATCTATCTATCTATCTATGTTTCAGTTTACTCGTATCTATCTATCTATCTATCAATCGATCTGTCTGTCTATCAACTGACTTTCCCGATCTATCTATCTATCTATCTATCTATCTCATTCTGTTCACACCTATCTATCTATCTATCTATCTATCTATCTATATATATATATATATATATATATATATATATATATTATCTATCTATCTATCTATCTATCTATCTATATATATATATATATATATATATATATATATATATATATATATATCAGTATGTTCGCACCTGTCTATCTATCTATCTATCTATCTATCTATGAGAAGAAAATATATAATTATTATATTTTCTACTCATATTGTCGGATTAATTTCCTCACCGTATTTCCATTCTGTCCTATCTATCTATCTATCTATCTATCTATCTGTTTCTCTCCGCTTATCCATAACTTTCACCCAAAACTATTTCATATTTTGGATGAGCTACAATCTTTCATAACTTTTATTATTCTCCCTTCCAGAATAGAAAAGAGAATTCTGCCAAAAGAGAATCTCTCAAAAGCAATAAAATCTCCTTCAAGAAATATTAAAGCCAAAACATTAGAAAAAGTTGATACACTCAAAGGATGAAAGGATGTTAAAGATTACAGAATATCAAGAAACTCATATTAACACATAAAATCTTATTATAATGGAGACTCGGTGTCTGTCTGTAACTAAAACTACGTCAATGCTTACGTCATGATATCTTCAGGAAAAGTGTAAGTTTATCACGGAGTATTTAATTTATAGTCAAAATCGTTAATGCATAGAAAAACTCTTTTATTAACGATATAATATATATATATATATATATATATATATATATATATATATATATATATATATACATATATATATATATATATATATATATATATATATATAGAGAGAGAGAGAGAGAGAGAGAGAGGGGTAGATGGATATATACAGAGAGATAGATAGATATGTACAAACTGATATAAGTAGACAGACAGATATATAAAACAAACTGATAAAACACTAGGTAGATATATATATATATTATATATACTAGCAAATATATGCACCCTCCGGGTGCAAGTATTTAAGTTTTAATATGATAAAATATCATATTAAATTAGAAAGGCCAATAAAACTGAATAAAATGCAGATAACATGATTTGGAACAGAGGGGGTATGATTGAAAAATAGAACAACTTTGAAACTAACTCTTCCATCATTTTCCGTTACTCCCGTCTTTCATTGGTAAATTTTCCTAATTTAAACTGTTTAGTTAAAATAAG
>CM042175.1:52565906-52623406 GCA_023376005.1 Doryteuthis pealeii | reverse complement strand
AAGAGATTTAGTTTCTCTTTTCAGGTTTCCTCTTCGTAACCATGTCCAAATCATCTGGTGAGTAATCTTGCCAGTTTGTCACTTGAAATATTCATTTCTTCTTCTACTAGCATGACACGATGATTTAAATCTTGGATAGGTAAATGGGACCATAGATAGAATAAACAAATGTCTTGGTTTGGTTTGGTTTGGTTTATTTTACGGCATATCAACCTCAGTTGGTCATTTAATGCCGACAAAGTTGTGAAACAATTTCATTCTTAATGCATAATACAATTTAGTTTATAAACTCATGTTTTTCTATTTAACCCATATATGGGACCCTAACAGGTACTACCACTCCGGATCAGAGTGGACCAGGGAGCAATGGTGATGAAGGTGTGTTCCACATTCCCCAAACCTCCAAAACTGGAACCTCACCATCAGATAGAGTTTAACGTCATTCCCATGACATGTAGACCCTCAGCCACCGCCTTCTAGCACCCATATGATAAAAAGGGGGTGGGGCTTGCTATAAGAGCAATAGGGTTGGGAAAATCATATAGGTGCTAGGGCTTGACTTGACCAGCCGATTGATCGCAGGGGGCCTCTCCGACCGCCCGTCTAGCCTAAGTAAGGTGCTAAGTGGAGTGTTGCAGGTCATGGACTGCTCAGCCACCAAGAATCCATACTTAAAGCTCACAGGTCGCCACCCACGGCCAACAGGTGGCCCCATTTGGGGGAGTCTTACCCCTCTGCAGAGGTGCAGTCGGTGCATTCTAACGCCCCAGCCGACAGGGCGGACAATTTAAGAACAAGAATACATACAGAATAAAAAAATAATAGAACAAATATATAGAAAAAAGTTTATTATTTTCGGACCATATGACCTTTAGGCACCCCTTCCGCGATCTCGACTCGTGGGGACACTTTTCTTATTTACACCGTAAAAATCAGGTTGTTTGTTAGGTGTTAGTGTTAGGAGTTAGTTTTATAATTAAAAAAAAAAACTCAAAAAATCGTCTGTAAACACTTAACCGGATTTTGACGGTGTAGATGGAAAAAATGTCCCCACGAATCGAAATCGCAAAAGTGGTGCCTTAAGGTCATATGGTCCTTATTTTCTAGCGAATTTTAGAAGCATGGTGTCATTCGGTTGATGTAATAAACAAGAGAACGATAATGGCGAAAATAACCCATGAAGATTGACATGCCAAGTCTTTTTTCAAAGCTTTTTTGTTCCAAGTGCACCAACTACTATTGGTATCACTTTGACCTTCATATTCCACAGCTTGTTCAATTCCATGGCAAGATCCAGACATTTGTTTATCTTTTCGTTCTCATTCTTCTTCACCCTGTGATCTGCTGGAACTGCAAAGTCTACCAGTTGACAAGTTCTCTTTTTTTTGTTAATTAATAGTAAGTTTGGTCTCCTGGCTGGGATAAGGTGATCCGTCTTTATCTCGAAGCCCCAGAGAATTTTATGCGTTTCGTTCTCAAGATCAGATTTTGGTCTATGCATATACCATTTTGTTGTATGGTAAACATTTAAGTTTTTTCATAATAGCCCGTGGATCACCTTCTCAACCCGGTCATGTTTTTATTATTATTATTATTATTATTATTATTATTATTATTATTATTATTATTATTATTATTATTATTATTATTATTATTTATTTATTATTAATTATTATTATTATTATTATTCATTTATTATTATTATTATTATCATTATTATTATTATTATTATTAGCGCCGGCAGCAGTAGCAGTAGCATTATTATTATTATTATTATTATTATTATTAGCAGCAGCAGCAGCAGCAGCAGCATTATTATTATTATTATTATTATTATTCATTTATTATTATTATTATTATTATTATTATTATTATTATTATTATTATTATTATTAGCAGCAGCAGCAGCAGCAGCAGCAGTAGCATTATTATTATTATTATTATTATTATTATTATCAGCAGCAGCAGTAGCATCAGTAGCATTATTATTATTATTATTATTATTATTAGTAGTAGTAGTAGTAGTAGTAGTAGTAGTAGTAGTAGCAGTATTTTCTTCCTTCTTCCAGCTCTTTGTTTTCTTCTTCTTACTCATTCCCCTAACAACTTCATTGCACATTTTTCCCTGAAAAGAAAAATCCTTACCCCAAATCCACCTGACCTCTGAACTCTCACCCCCGGCCACTCTCTATTCAAGCCCCCTCCACAACACACCTTTCTTTATCTTTGTCCCACAACACAAGACGCCCGGTCCCCCAAACAATGACTCACCGGAGGAGAGATATCTCAGAATGACAGCGTAATTAAGGGGGAGATAATTCACCGATCTTCATAATTCTTGATGACACTTGACTGATTTAATTTGTCATGAAAGATTTCGAGGGCAACCGGAAGACAAGGGGCAGATAACTCGCTTATCATTCGGATGGAAAATATTGATGTATCGGGTCAGTCGAGAAAAGAACGACTCTGACCTTTTTCGTTTTCAAAAAAAATGCTTAAGGAATGGAGAAAAAATTATTGAGTTGCCAAAAAGATATATATATATATATATAACACTATATTCTAATAATAATAATAATAATAATAATAATAATAAGAAGAAGAAGAAGAAGAAGAAGAATACTCTGGGACATCGAGATAAAGAGGGATCACCCTATCCAGCCAGGAGACCAGACCTAGTGTTGATTAACAAGAAAGAAACAAAAAGAAAAAGAGAACGTGTCAATTGGTGGACTTGGCAGTCCCAGCAGATCACAGGGTGAAGCTGAAGGAAAATGAAAAGATGTATAAATACCTGGACCTTGCCAGAGAATTGAAAAGGCTGTGGAATATGAGGGTAAATGTAATATCAATTGTAGTTGGTGCACTTGGAACGGTCTCAAAAAGCTTGGAAAAAAACTGGAGGAACTGGAAATCAGAAGAAGAATTGAGACCATCCAAACTACTGCATTGCTGCAATCCACTAGAATACCCAGAAGAGTCCTCCAGGAGACCTGAGTAGACTTGTCACTCAGACTCCAGTGAAATACCATCAGCAAACGCTGGTGTGAAAAACTGACAAGGAGTGAAATAATAATAATAATAATAATAATAATAATAATAATAATAATAATAATAATGGTCTAAAAAAGAGTCTGAGTGAACTGGAAATCAGAGGAATAACGAGTCAATCCAAATTACAGAATTGTTAAGATCGGCTAGAATACTCAGAAGAGTCCTGGAGATCCGGGGAGACTTGTTGTCACTCAGCCTCAAGTGAACCACCGGTTAAGGCGGGTGTGGAAAAACTTGAATAGAGGGAAATAATAATTCACCTAATCCCGACCAGGAGACCAGACCTAATATTGATTGACAAGAAGCAGGGAACTCGTCATCTCGTGGATTTTGCCGTACCGGCCGACCACCGTGTAAATGTGAAAGAAAGCTAGAAAATAGACAAATACTTAGACCTTGCCAGAGAACTGAGAAAACTGTGGAAACTGAAGGTAAAGGTCGTACCAATTGGTGAAGGACTGGAAAAGAATTTGGTTGAATTGAAAATCAGAGGAAGAATACTCAGAAGAATCCTGGAAACCTGGGGAGATTTACAGTCACTCAGCCTCCATTGAACCACCGGCTAAGGTAGGTGTGAAAAACTTGAATGGGGTGAAATAATAATAATAATAATAATAATAATAATAATAATGAACGCATAAAATTCTTTGGGACTTTGAAATAAAAACGGATCACCTTATCCCAGCAAGAAGACCAGACCTAGTGCTGATTAACAAAAGAGAAAGAACTTGTCAACTGGAGGATTTTGCAGTTCCAGCAGATCACATGGTGAAGCTGAAGGAAAATGAAAAAATGGACAAATACCTGGACCTTGCCAGAGAACTAAAAAAGTTATGGAATATGAAAGTCAGAAAATATCCAATGAAATATCCAATTGTAGTTGGTGCACTTGAAACGGTCCCAAAAAGATTGGAAAAAAGTTTGGAAAATCTGGACATCAGAGGAAAGATTGAGACCATCCAGAATACTGCACTGCTGCAATCTGCCAGAATACTCAGAAGAGTTCTGGAGACCTGAGGAGACTTGCTGTCACTCAGACTCCAGTGAAAGACCATCAGCTAACACTGATGTGAAAACTCAAAAGGAGTAAAAATAATAATAATAATAATAATAATAATAATAATAATAATAATGGAAATCAGAGGAAAAATTGAGACCACTCATATAACAGTATTGTTGAAATCGGCTGGGATACTCAGGAGAGTCCTAGAGACATGAGGAGACACCGAGAATCCAGTGTAAGACCATCAGATAACACCGTCGGTTTCAAAGCATTATATGCTTATCTTCAGACAAAAAGTCTTGTCAATGACATCCAACTGAATATACGTTATGAATAGCGTTCTCGGTTTATTCGACCGCGTGTCATCCTCGTGTGTGTGTGATATTAAAATTAACATTCGTGAAGATTTTTTCGTTTTAAGGGGGGGTTAATTTTATGTTGTGGTATTTGCCTCTCATTCCACTTATGAGGGTATGACACAAGGACATTTTTATGTGGGCCCACACACAGGCCGAAGCTCATGGGTGATAGACACAAAAAATGCGTCAATCCCGTCGGCATTCCCCCTCGAGGGGGCGCGTCAGGCGCTGGGCAATAAACCCAGCCCCGCCCCTTTAAATCGAGGGGGCAGGTGTTGCCTTGGGTGTGGTGCGGGTAGTCCCCTGGTATCGACGCTTTTAATTTCATTAATAGACACAGGCCCCGAACGGCCCGTGTTTATGTTGTTATATATATATATATATATATATATATATATATAGAGAGAGAGAGAGAGAGAGAGAGACAGGGACAGAGACAGAGACAGAGAGACAGAGAGACAGACAGACAGACAGAGAGTGATATAGAAGGAGATATATATAGATAGATAGATAAAGAGAGAAAGAGAGAGGGGGTAGAAACAAGAGGGAGATAATTAGAGCAGGAGAAGAAGACAAAAGAGAGAAAGGGAGGAATGTGAGAAAAATAGATAGATAGATAGATAGAGAGAGAGAGAGAGAGAGAGAGAGAGAGAGAGAGAGAGAGAGAGGAAAATTGATAACGAAAAAGATGAATGTGAAATAAAATTAAAAAAAGAAGAAATAAATGAATAAAAAGAAAGAAAGAAAGAAAGAAAAAAGAAAAATAAAAGTAAGAAAGAAGGAAAGAAAAATGAAAGAAAGATAAAAAAATAATAAGGAATGAAAAGATTAAGAAAGAAAGAAAGAAAGAAAAGGAAGAAAGAAAGAAAGAAAGAAGTGATGTTGAAGAGAAAGAAAGAAAGAAGGAAATGATATTGTAGAGGAAGGAAGGAAGAAAAAAGAAAGAAAGAAAGAACTGATATTGAAAAGAATGAAAGAAAGAGGGAAATGATATTGTAGAGAAAGAAAGAAAGAAAGAAAGAAAGAAGTGATTTTGAAGAGAAAGAAAGAAAGAAAGAAGTGATGTTGAAGAGAAAGAAAGAAAGAAAGAAGTGATGTTGAAGAGAAAGAAAGAAAGAAGAAGTGATGTTGAAGAAAAGAAAGAAGAAAGAAGTGATGTTGAAGAGAAAGAAGAAAGAAGAAGAAGAGAAGAAAGAAAGAAAGAAGTGATGTTGAAGAGAAGAAAGAAAGAAAGAAGTGATTTTGAAGAGAAAGAAAGAAAGAAAGAAGTGATGTTGAAGAGAAAGAAAGAAAGAAAGAAGAGAAGTGATTTTGAAGAGAAAGAAAGAAAGAAGAAGTGATGTTGAAGAGAAAGAAAGAAAGAAAGAAGTGATTTTGAAGAGAAAGAAAGAAAGAAAGAAGTGATGTTGAAAAGAAAGAAAGAAAGAAAGAAGTGATGTTGAAGAGAAAGAAAGGCAGAAAGAAGTGATATTGTAGAGAAAGAAAGGAAGAAAGAAAGAAAGAAAGAAAGAAGTGATATTGAAAAGAAAGAAAGAAGAAGGAAATGATATTGTTGAGAAAGAAAGAAAGAAAGAAAAAAGAAGGAAGGAAAACGTGGATCAGCAAAGAGTTCACAGTGACCTTTTACAAGTCTGTGACACGCTCCCCTATCCCAAACTTATTTGATATAGGTAAAAATTGTAAAAAGCCAACGGCCAACCACTTGTCAGAAACGTGGACTCCACCCGTGGAAGGTAAACTGTTCACCGGTGTTCCCACCGCAGCGCACCCACTGAAAAAAAAACAAAAAACAACCCCCCCCCCTTAAGCCAAAACCGGTCAGTCCACTTTTCCTCACTGGTCATTATGGGACAAAAGAAAGACCTCGAGACCTGGGCACTTGCAGTTTACAGACAGACGCTTGGTGAGTGGGTAGGGTGGGAAGAAGAGAGAGAGAGAGAGAGAGAGAGAGAGGGGGGGGTCTCGCGATGTTGATGGGAGAGGCGGATGTTGTTTGTGTGTGTGCGGGGCGGGGAGGTTGATATGCCGCGATCCATTGCAGAAATTAACCGGTTAAAAATAGCCGCCTCACAAGCGTAACCATGGCAACACGCTGACCGGCCTAAAGACTTGCCGACTAAAAAAAAAAAAAAAGCAAAAAAAAAAAAGAAAGACAAGAAAAAGAAGAACATTGATTGGTTGAGACAAACTCAGAGGAGAAAGATGCCACGCCCGTTCCCCCGTGTATAAGTCGAGATTTAAGATATCAATGTTCATTTGGTGCATGATGGGAACGATGGATGGTTGGTTGGTTGGATTTTACAGTACGTCAATCCATGTGTTATTTCATGTTATACTTTATTCATTCGTGCCACTTCCTTGGTATTACTCCCAGGTCCACTATGACGCAGAGTGGTAGTACATTTTAGGGTCTCATCTATGGGTTTCATAAAAAATAAATGCGTTAAAAAATTTGGGTTTAAAAGAAAATTTTAATACACAGCCTCATATATATATATATATATATATATATATATATATACCCGAGTTTCACCATAAGGATCTTCAGGGTTAAATCTACTGAATTAATCGAGATACCGATTAATTGCAGTCGATTACACGTGTGTGTTCATTGCATTGAACACACAGCTGCAATTAATCGGTATCTCGATTAATTCAGTGGATTTACCCTGAAGATCCTTATGGTGAAACTCGAGTAGGTTATCTCTTGTACCCATTTTATGATAAATTTGCTCTACTTCGTATTGAGCACTTTGTATTTGTTATATCGCTGACTTACCCCCCCTGAATTCTGCACTTACTAACGATCGTGACCAAATTCACCGGTAAGTCACTTTTCCCTTTATATATATAGAGAGAGATAGATAGATAGATAGATAGATAGATAGAAGCACAGGCAGATAGACAGAGACAGAGACAGAGAGAGACAGATATATATATATATATAGAGAGAGAGAGAGAGAGAGAGAGAGAAAGAGAGAGAGTGAGAGGGGGAGGGAGAGAGACATGTGAAAATGTTAATACCCACCATCAACCATGAATAGAAGAAAACGTGTTCGGCATAAAATAACCCAACAAGAGTTGACATGCCGTAAAATCCAACAAACCAAACCCAATTGGCATTACTCCCATGTCCACTTTGACCCGGTGAGGTAGTAGCTGTTAGGGTCCGATTTATGAGTCAAATAGATATTAGAGTGGACCTGAAAGTCCCGGCAGAATTGGAACCACTCCAAATGCAGCAGTTTAGTGTCGTACATCGGACACTCCCCTTGGCTGGAAGTGAAGGGTTACCCGTTTGCAGGAAATACAGTCATAATATTCTATGCCCCACCGACAGAGTGTTAATCATTTAAAGATTCTCTGGTTAGAAATAAAAAAATAAGCGTAAGTTTTCTTGAAGAAGAAGACAATGGTTTATTTTCACACATTTCACAATATAAAAAAATGTTCCCCCCAAAAAACAAAAGAACGTAATGCTGGCCGTTGTATTAATGTTTATTATTATTGTCCAGTTGGCAGACAAGGAAGCCAGCTGTAACTCAATATAGTCCCTGCATTGCTAGGAGGTTGACATGCCATTAAAATCAATCAATAATAACAGGTTGATGTCATTCCATAGAAACTATCAACAAATCCACCTAAGATGAGGATTTTAGTCTAAAAGTTTAATGAATATTATTAATAGTACATTTTTCTTTTCTTAAACAAAAGAGTGTGCAAATATATGTATGCCTTTTTAAACGATATGTAGTTTTTTTTCCAAAGTTCAAAGGTTTACTAAGTAATATATGATTGCCATTTTATGCTGAAATCAAAAATATCATTCGTTGTGCTTGGTCAAGTCTGGTTTTTAAGATATGATTGAATGCTTCACAACAAGTTGTACATAATAATAACACTTATTCAAAAGCCTGGAGATTCTACTTGTCACAAATTAGTTATAATACTGTTCTATACATTTCAAGTAAGAGCTTGCATCTCAAATATTTGATCTGGTTAGAAAAAATGAGTATGATTTTTGGATTCAGCATTGAAAAATGCCTTAAAATCAGCTATTATATATTCAACCTTGAAAATATCACAGGGCAGTGCTATCAACAAAAAACAAAAGTTGATAGTGAACTAAAATTCCTTGTGTTTGTGTCAGTTGCTTTTACAAAATGAAAAGAATCATGAACCTGCTTACATTTCAAGAAAACAAGACAGAATGAAATTGATTACCCCATCACAGGAAGTTTTTTTCTTTTTTGCGAGTGTAGACTATTTAAATGCAGATTTGTTTGTTTAGTTTTTTTTCTCAAGGGGATGCGTATGCGTGTTTTTTTTTTAAACGATATGTACATTTCATTTTTAGTACGAGTATGGTAGTATTCATGGAGTGTGAATGTAGTATACGGTGTTATCTGCGTTATTCGGACTATTGTCCCCATCTTCATTGTTATTTGTACAACGTTTCGGCCGATATGCCCTCCGGCCTTCTTCAGGTATTTCTTGTCGGACTCGGGAACCTTCTCGGACTCGGGAACATTCTTTTCGAACTCGAGAACTTTCTTGTCCCGAGTTCGAAAAGAAGGTTCCCGAGTCCGACAGGTTCCCGAGTCCGACAAGAAATACCTGAAGAAGGCCGGAGGGTATATCGGCCGAAATGTTGTACAAATAACAATGAAAATGGGGACAATAGTCCGAATAACGCAAATAATACTAATCTTCAAACCTCATCTCAAACATTCAGAGAAATATTATACGGTGGGTCGACAGATTAGCGTTGAGGTTTAAACCGAAGTGCTTTACGTCGACTTCACCATACGAATAGGGTTTTGTTCTCTCTATATCTAAGTGTATGGAATATGTATATATGTGCCTTTTTTTCTCTTTTTCATACCGTCAGATTTAGGTTAATATTTTACCACTCAGTAAATACACGTTATTTTTTATTGTTTTAAAAGAATTTTTTTTTAAAGAAAACATTTATATAAAAAAAAATCTAGAAGTGGGTACCCGACGTTGTATTATAATTATGATTGAGCCTATTCTAGTAGTGACCATCTCGGTTGATTTTTCAGACATAGTTTGAAAGTTGATTATAGTAATAGTGGTTCTTCTAAGATACTATAGGGATTGGCCCCTATATATTTACGTGCATGTGGAATTGACTAAATTAAAATAATTAAGTTATCTTAAACAACTAGTTTTACAATTGTATGAGTTAAGTTTTTGATTAAGTAAACAAAAGAGAATAGAAAGAAAATTAGTTTGGAAATATTTTAGCAACAATAGAAACAATTGTTTAAATTCCGATGACAATATCTACGTCATCGGAATGCCTCAGCTAACAAAATCATCCGATATTTACGTCATTAGAAAACAGCTGATCTTTGAAAATTCCGATATTAAATTTAACTTAATGATAACGTAGAAAATTACAAAAGAAAATATAAAAAGGCCAATAGAGCTGAAAAAAGACAGTTAAGGCTTACGCTCTTCCTAACTCGACAGTTGGAGCAGATGCTCCCAACTCCACAGAGTCGGCTTGGAAACTCTCCCCAGCTCGACACAGTTGGGAAGAAGTCGCTGTCAGAAGACACAAAATGATACATCAGGTCTGTTTCTTATTTCGTTTCATAATTTTCTCTCTCTATCTCCTTCTCAATACGACACAAATTTCAATCACAGACATTGTTTTAACAAAACTGCTACAATGTTGATACATCCCAACGAACAAATGTAAACAATATATACGCACTTTACAAACACAACTACGTACAGACACATACAGTTTGCACATCAATGAAAGAACAATTGACTATCACTATACCAATTGCAAAATAATGTATATAAAGTTGTTTATTGGATCAATTTTGTCTTCTTTTGTTTTCTACGGGAACTACATTTCCTTTGTCTCATACATTTAAATTGTGGGATACTAAATTCAGATTTTCTTCAACCACACAAACACCGAGTACAGTAAGTCCCCACAATACTCATATCTGACTTTTTTCATCTCCGTTTGTTTGATGGTATAAGGACTTCAAAGAGTATAAACTCTGGTTCTTATAAAGCATTGGGTTACTTAAAGGAGAGTTGTGGGATTAAAAAAACGAAAATAAAAAATAAATAAAATAAACAACAAACTCCCATGGGCCTTTCACCGGAAAACCCCTTTGCGCATGTCCGACAAAAAGGACTAACTCCTTACCCCAAAAAAGATACCTCGGTCATTTTAAATTTAGGCCACAACTGAGTGTAGTCGCTTCCTGGCCAGAGGGATATCCCCTTGCCACGGTCAACTATGCCCCTTTCAATAAAGCCTAAGTTATAAAACTACCTCTTGCCTTTGTCTCTTTCCTCTCTCGTTCTTTGGTTAAAAAATCAAATATCGACCTATACACGGGGAATACCGGAATTTATGGAATTCTGAAACAAAATTTTAATGGTCGACTCATACACGAGAAATATCTATAAATTTATACGTCCCTGGTTAAGAAATCAAATATCGACCTATACACGACGCATGCCGGAATTTGAGGAATTTGATGGTCGACTCATACACGAGACATATCTACAAATTTACTCTTCCTTGGATAAAAAATCAAATACCGACCTATACACGACGCATGCCGGAATTTGAGGAATTTGAGACAAAGCTTTAATGGTCGACTCGTACACGAGACAAATTTACTCTTCTTGATTAAAAATCAAATACCGACCTATACACGAGGCATACCGGAATTTAATCAACTTTCGAACAAAGCTAAATGGTCGACTCATACACGAGACATATCAATGAAGTTTTTTTTTTCTGACTAAAAATCAAATATCGACCTATATACGAGTCATGACACAAATTAGTAATACCTTGGACAAGAATCAAGGCTTGACTCATACGCCGAAATAACAATAAATTATGCTTTTTCGCTTAAAATCAAAAATCGACTCATACACGAAGCGTAAAGTAAAAGTAAAGTCGTCGGGGCGGCCTAATGTCGGTACCAGCCAATCAGCGAGGAGGTCTATCCCCCTTTCACTTGCGCTAGACCAAGGACATTGTTTTTGCGTTGGAGTTGGAGTGCCACACCTACCATCAGCTCCTTACTTTACCGCACAGATCCCTGTCCTACACATACGCTGAGTTGGCGAGGGCCGGTATCGATCTAAGAACCTCCCGGTTTCTAGCCAAACGCTCTACCGACTGAGCTAACCCGACCCATTAAAAAAATTTTTTTACGCATACTCTCTCTTCTATTAATAATAGAGATTCGGTGTCAATTTGTCTTTAACCGAAACTACGTCACTACTTACGTCATAATACGGGAATTCATGTTATTTCATTCATTCATTTATTTTTAAATGTTTTATTTCATTTGATTTTTGGGTAATTTATGAGGAAGTGAGTCCCGGTCTCCCGCCTCAAAAACGGCTACCCGGTGACTATCAAAATAACAACCCCAGCTCGTCGTAATTCTTGTTTATTTATCGTAATTTGTCGTAATTCTTGTTTAGATATGAAGATGGATATATAGTTTTAAATAGACTGAGATAGATAGATAGATAGATAGATAGATAGATAGATAAACAAACAAAATAATATAGATAGATATGAACAAATGGAGATAGATATTTCGACAAGTAAATGTATTTGGGGGGGGGGTCGCTTCTTTTTTTTGTTGTAATTCTTGTTTATTTAAACTAAAAACAAGACATTAAACAAACATGAATAAAAAAAATCTTAGTATTTAAAGTAATATAGATAAATATGAACAAATTGAGATAGATAGGTAGATATGAAGATGGATAGTTTTGAATAGACTGAGCTGGGTTGTTATTTTAATAGTCACCGGGAAGCAATTTTTGAGGCAGGAGACCGGGACGCACTTCCTCATAAATTACCGATTTTTGTCTTTTAGTCGTTTTTTTTAAATATTCAATATTAATAATGATGAAATGAATAAAAGTTGTTCCTTATAATTCAACATTTGAATCCTTTCCATTGTAATCTATTGGCATTTCAGTCTCGGAGGACTATAATATAGTTTTTTTACCCCTGAAGTTACAGTGCCTCCTGTGACTGTAAAATCCAATGTTTGAAAAATATTCTCGACCACAGATATCGCATTTAAAGACTGTCCCTGAAGATGTTGATGTGCCACTGCTTTGTTGCCGCTGCTTTCTTCTGGACCTCCTAGCTTCATTGTGGAACTTCAGACATGAACAGTCCTCTATAGAGAGCCTGCCGCCACTGAGGCGGTCCTGAGCCAAATTTTCCCAGCTCCTCTGCCTATGCTGGAATGAAGAGGTTATCCCACAAGACATGAGGGATGCCACCATCGTAACACTGTATAAGAACAAGGGAGACAGAAGTGATTGCAATAATTACCGTGGTATTTCTTTACTCAGCATGACAGGTAAACTCTTTGCTAGAGTTGCACTAAATAGACTCCATTGTAATAGGGACAATTTAAATAAATAAACTATGAAATTAATTGGATTATTAATTTAGATGGAAAAATAATTATGAAATCTGTAATTATTTTTGAAAATTATTCTTTAAACTCGGCTTTTGGTATTTAATAAATTTGATGATTTCACTTACTTATGAGAGAAGCTATTTGACATTGAATTTTTAAATCCCCCTCCCACTCAGACAATGTCTTTCAAAAATAACTGTTTACACTGCCTAGCCATTTTAATGATACCCTGGCCAAAAATCTGATTTGGTTGTTTGGTTTTGTTTTACGGCATATCAACCTCAGTGGGTCATTTAATGCCGATAAAATGTTGAAATAAATAAATTCTTAATGGATAATACAATTTTGTTTATCAACTCTTGTTTTTCTATTTAACCCATAGATGAGACCCTAACAGGTACTACCACTCCGGTTCAGAGTGGACCAGGGAGCAATGGTGATGAAGGGGTGCTCCACATACCCCAAACCTCCAAAACTGGAACCTCAACATCAGATAGAGTTTGACGTCATTCCCAGGACATGTAGACCCTCAGTCACCGCCTTCTAGCACCCATACGATTAAAAAGGGGTTGGGGCTTGCCATAAGGGCAATGAGGTTCGGGCAATCATCTAGGTTCTAGAGCTTGACATGACCAGCTGATTGATCGGAGGGGGTCTCTCCGACCGCCCGTCTAGCCCAAGATAGGGCCAAAGTGGAGTATTGCAAGTCATGAACTGCTCATCCACCTGGGCTCTATCCTTAAGCATCACATGTCGCCACCCAAGGCCAACAGGTGACCCCATTGGGGGAGTCTTACCCCTCTGCAGAGGTGCAGTTGGTGCATTATAACGCCCCAGCCGACAGGGTGGCCAAAAATCAGAGGCTGACTCATACACAAAATATATTAATAAAATTACACTACCTTAGCTTACTTGGTATAATTTGTATTATTCGGACTATTGTCCTCATCTTCATTGTTATCTGTATAGTGTTTCGGACAATGTGCCCTCCGGCCTTTTTCACGTATTTCTTGTGGGTCTTGGGAACTATCTTGTCGTAATCGGGAGCCATCACGGAACTTTGAACCTAACCCTTTATTCAGTCCATGGAGGTATCCTGTCCTCATTCCGCTAACCATAGCTGAGGCAGAGGCGTTAAGTTGTGTTAATTATTATTCTATTTTACTGCTACCCCTGACCAGGATTGAACATACAGTGTAGAGATAACTGTCACTTAGAACTGTCTTAACCTAACTCCTTTATCCACTACACTATGTGTCCAATTGGCCAAGCCAAAATTTATAAACCTAACGTCTTGTTTTGCCTCGAATATCGAATAGAGAACAAGAAATATATCCACCTCCTCATGATATATATACCCAGCAGAGGCAGTGTCTTACTGCCACTGGTTTCGAAGAAAGGGACACATGACGTGGTTATTTCCTATAACTCCAACATAAAAAGGGGAACCACTCTGAATGAATTTTATCTGTTAATTAATCTACCCATTATTTTTCCATTGAATTAACCCTAACCCTAACCCTAACCTGTCTTCTTTTTCCTAGTAGATCAATAAATAAATAAATAATTTATCAGTCAATCAGAGTGGTTCCCCTTTTTATGTTGGAGTTATGGGAAATAACCCAAGAAGCTTCTGTACTGATATCATTAAGTTTATTTAATAAACACCGTGAAACTGTACAAGGAAAAACAAATAACATTCAATAAAAGGATAACAGCTAATACATTTAAAAGAAATCGAAATTCTGAAAGAAGTGGAAACTCACCGTGTCGCCTGTCCCGACCAATGGCATAAACTAAAAAAGTTTTGTATGTGAGTTCTCCTTACAACTTTCTTGTTAGGTGATTTGTAGACCGCTGAAACTAATGGTCGGCACAAAATAGTATTAATAAAACCCATTAAACTACCCTAAATTGGATACTGTGGTTATAGTTAATTTTATATACAAAAAAAATAACTATATGAAAATAAGATATAATTAACTGGTCAGTTTAGCGGCAGTTACGCAGTGGTATATAACAATTTGCCTTAGGTGTAACATATTCGTACATTGTAAATTGTCGAGTATGTGGCTTAGTGTTTTGGTTTTGTTTTGTTTTGTTTTACGGCATATCAACCTCGGTGGGTCATTTAATGCCGATAAAGTTTTGAAATAAATTCATTCTTAATGCATAATACAATTTTGTGTTATAAACTCATGTTTTCTATTCAACCCATAAACATAGGGTGGCTTAGTGTGATACCTTAATGTTATCACTTGTTCTCAATGAGTGGTTGTAATAAAACTGAGGATTTGGTTTGGTTTCTTTGTTTAATGGTATATCAACCTTCGTGGATTATTTAATGCCAAAGCCAACATTTTTCGAAGACCAGTAATGATAATATCATAAGTTAAACTAGCGCTTGACCAGGGAGATTGTTTTTGCATCTGAGGTGAAGCACCACACCTACCATCAGATCTCCACTTTTTAAACTATAGCTGAGATAGTTCATAAATCTTTAATAAAGCGAGAGAAACTGTCAAATATATTGGTATCTAGACTTTATCCTTCCTCAATATCTTCTTATTATAATGGAGATTATGTAACTGTCTGCCTGTAACCGAAACTAAGTCACCACTGACGTCATTATTTTCTTAGTTATTTCAGTTATATTCTCAACGATTATGAAATTGTCATTGTTTAATCTTAATTAGCATTTAATTTATTAACAACTAGAAGTGGCTACCCGGCGCCACCTGGGTAGAGAGGTGATTTTAAAAGTTAGTCTCGCAGATCCATTATTACTCATCGCGAGTTAGATCCTCGCTGGTTGCCCCATAAAAATCCCCACGGCAATATATAATAATATAGAAATTTCCATTCAATGATTTACTATTTAAAAGAAGATATAAATGATGCAATTAATTCAATCAATCAATATTATATTTCAAAGCAAAACAAAAAAAAAACATACAAAAAGATAAACAAAATAACATGCAAATGACTTTACCTTCTGTTACTTTTCAAATTTGAATTTTTAAATATCTTCCCAAATATAAATCAAATCTTCATTATTTTTGCTCAAAAACCGAGCCCTGGTGATATTTCATATGTATATGTATTTACTTTGTCATTACTTGTTTTATTTTTTAAAGTTTCCTCCGGACATATATATACACATAACTGCCCTTTATATATGTATATATGGTCTCTATTAAAGTCTAGGCGATTTAGATTCGTCGCAAAACTGCCCATATTACACTGGTTTAAAAGAAATTGAGGCAAGCACAAAAATAGCTGTCTTAATCTAATTTGGGGGTGCTGAATTCAGATTTGAAATCCGTTTTTACTCATCACCTCTAGATTTTTAGATATGCATATTGTACATTTTGTACACATACTGTACGTAAAGGCGTATGTGCATTCAGGGTTAATTTCTAATATTGTGTGACTTATGTCTTCTTTTTTAGTTATTATGCAATAAATGTAAGTGATAGCATTACATTATATATATATATATAGCTATATATCAAGACGGATTTTGGCAGTTAAGCTTAGCCAACATGTCTCAATCAACAGCCAGTAGTGCACTGGCAGTCAGCGCAGGAGGCTGTCGTCCCTCGCAGCGCAGGGGGAAGGTGTCCCTCGACAATTGTGTTACACAATCTTTTGGGTATATATTTGTATTACAATTTCCAACAACGCACATTTTATTGCCTTACATATGATTTAATTTTACTTTGTTGGATGCTCTTGCGTGACACCCGGAGGCAAAATACAGCAGATCATCTATGAAAACACACTTCTAACTGTCTGCAGTAGTATAAATTGTGTAGATTGTGTCATCCAAGTATATTTATTCCGTCAATGTTCTTTATCTATCCTGTTTTATCTGTAATAAGCTGCTGCAACTGTTGAAATAAGCACGTATATAGCCTGTATATACTAAAATGAGACTATTTAAAAGACAGAAAACTAGAGATGATAGAGCAAAACTGTTTATAAATTTGAATTCAGCACACCCAAATTAGTAAAAAAAAACCCCAAAAAAAACACTTATTCACATTCTTGCCTCAGACAAAAAATATTTTTTTTAAACCAGTGTTATTAATGCATTTAAAATCCTAAAATATGTGTTATATATTTCTAAGAATAAAGATTTCCATAGTATGGTGGGAATAATTTGCATAATGATTTTAACAAAACTGGGTTTAATAAATAATTATTTGCTGTTACTGATTTCTTATACTATCCTATTATATCTCAAACATATCAAAAATGAATCCTGTATATAATTTTATAGAAATCAATTAAAATGACATTGTAATATTTTTATATCAGTTCTTAGTTTAGTTAGTTTTTCTAATTGTGGGGGGCACATAATTTTGCGAGTTATTATAATATTTTTGTGGGGGGAATGTGTAAGCCTCTTCGGGTATAGAGTTAGTGTATTCTAGGCCCCACGAACATAACTGCGTTAAGATTGCGTCATTTGTATACCATATAATTATTTTTTCTGGAAAGATTATACATTTATTCATTAAACTGTTTTTATATTTCAATGTTTATTTGCATCATCGTTAGAAAATAAAAATTTAGAGAACATATATATAAGTCATTGGGGTGGCCTAAAGTCGGTATCAGCCAATCGGCGAGGGAGTCTATCCCCTTTTCACTAGCGCTAAACGAAGGAGATTGTTTTTGCGTCTGGGATGGAGCACCACACCTACATCATCAGCTCCTTACTTTACCGCACAGATCCCTGTACTACTCGACATGCTGAGTTGGCGAGGGCCGGTATCGAACTAGGAATCCTGTGGTTTCCTGTAATTTTGAGATGAGACTTGTTGTGAACAATTTAGATTTTTCGGACTGTTGTCTTCATCTTTATTGTGGAATGTATAAACACAAAGTTTCGACCGTTGTATGCTCCGGCCTTTCGCAGGTGTTCCCTGTGTATCCGAGCGTAGTAATGACCCAACCTGGAAAATTATTTTTAATAGTTTGACTGTTGATCAAACAAAGCGTCGAAGAATTTTTGAAGATCTTATTCAAATAATGACGCCATTGTTTTCCACGCCTATCAATCCGACATGTGTCGCAGGAAGAATCTTGATCATTTAGGAAAAAAAAGTTTGAGACATTACTGTGCACGGAGACACAGGGAACACAAGAGGAAGGTCGGAGGATACAGCGACCGAAATGTTGTATTTATACATACCATAAAAAAGATGAGGACAACAGTCCGAAACATCAAAATTATTCATAGCTACACTATTTTCGTTCGGTTAATTTTTGTTAGCGAAGAATGTTGTCAAAAATATATTTTGAAATTATATTTTAATAGGGAAATGTATTGCCAAGATGTTGTAATCGCCAAATGAGGAATTCGGTCTTCAGATTGGGGAATGGTAAAGTCTAGACATAAATTTTTGAATTATTTATTGGGGAATATCTTTGACAGTTTCTTTCGCTTTATCGAAGATATTTGAAAGAAAGAAAGAAAGAAAGAAAGAAAGAGAAAAAGGTTCAGCAGAAAAATACAGAAAGATAAAAATACCAAAGAAAGAAAGAAAGAAAGAAAGAAGGAAAAAAAGGAAAAAGAAAGAAAGCGAAAGATATTTGAAAGAAAGAAAAAGAAAGAAAGAAAAAAACAGAGCAGGAGAAATACAGACAGGAAGAAAAAAGATGGAAAGAAAGAAAAAGGAAAAAATATAAAAAAAAAACAAAAGTGTAGAAGAAGAAATAGAAACGAAAAAGCAAGAGAAATTGAATAAATTATATAGATGAATAAAAAAGAAGAAGAAAGAAAGAAAAGAGAAATTGAAGGATAAAAGAAAGAGTATTTTTCAAAGCAATAGAAAGTGCGAGAAGAAAATAAGAGGAAAGGAAAAAATGGGAAACGAAGAAGAAAAATTATTTGCAGGAAGAAAGAAACTTTTAATATGTTTATGAAAAGAATGAAGAAAGAAAGAAAGAAAGAAAGAAAGAAAGAAGAAAGAAGGAAGAAGAAGGAAAGAAGGAAGAAGAAATAAAGAAAAGAAGAAAGAATGAAGGAAAAAGAAAGAAAGAAAGAAAAAAAGAAAGAAGGAAAGAAAGAAAAGAAGAAAGGAAGAAAGAAAGAAAGAGAAAGAAGAAAGAAAAAGAGAAAGAAAGAAGAAAAAGAAAGAAAGGAAAAGAAAGAAAGAAAAAGAAAGGGAAAGAAAGAAGGAATGAAAGAAAGAAAGAAAAAAAAAGAAAGAAAGAAAGAAAGAAAGAAGAGAAAAGAAGGAAAGAAGAAAAGAAGGAAAAGAAAAAAGAAAAAAAGAAAAAGAAGAAAAAGAAGAAAGAAAAAGAAAGAAAAGAAAGAAAGAAGAAAGAAGAAGAAAGAAAAAGAAAGAAAGAAAGAAAGAAGGGAAAAAGAAAGAAAAAGAAAGTAGGAAAGAAAGAAGGAAGAAAGAGAAAAAGAAAAGAGAAAAGAAGGAAGAAAGAAAAAGAAAGAAGAAAGAAGAAAAGAAGAAAAACTGAAAAGAATAAAGAGAGATGTAGAATTCTACACTAATTGAATTCTATCACAATCTGTTTATTATCTATCAATCTATCTCGCCCCACCCTTCTCTCTCTCTCTCTCTCTCTCTCTCTCTCTCTCTCTATATATATATATATATATATATATATATATATATATATATATATATATATGTCTGTTTCTATCTATCTATCTATCTATCTATCCTAGTCTCTTCCTATCTATCTATATATATATATATATATATCTGTCTATCTGTCTATCTCAGTCTCTTCGTACCTATCTATCTATCTGTCTCAGTCACTTCCTATCTATCTATTTATCTATCTTCTATCTATCTATCTCAGTCTCTTCTTACCTATCTATCTATCTCTCCCCCTCCCCCTCTCTCTCTCTCTCTCTCTATATATATATATAATATATATATATATATATATATATATATATATATATATATATATATATATATATATATATATATCAGTCTCTTCTTACCTATCTATCTATCTATCTATCTATCTCAGTCACTTCCTATCTGTCTATCTATCTGTCTATGTTACCTATTCATAACGTTAATCGATCTGTCTGTCGTTCTATCTGGTCCGCATTACCCGTTTTAGCAACCAATACACATACTGACCAACACACGAACAAACCAAAAAAAGAAAAGAAATAGCGTCAATCTCTTCGACTACACACAAGACAAGTAAGTCCTATTACCGCGTACACACACACACGCACACACACGCACACACATGCACACACGCACACATACACACACGCACACATACTTGCACAGCGCCCCCCCACTCCCTCTGTCCCGACCAAGTTGCCCGATCACTGCCAATTTCAGAAGTATCGATTTTGCAGGTTAGTGACAACAGATACTAACTGTGCCGTTGTGGTTACCAAGGGAGATTAATTTTGTTACTGAGAAATGAATGGTGAGTCAGTCTCTCACTTCTTCTCTCTCCTCATCTTTTTTTCTCTGATGCTGCGTCCGTTTGATGGACGTGGGAGGGATGGAGGCGGGTGGGTGTGTTGGTTTGGACAGGCTCTTCTTTCTCTTTTTGCTGTGACCAGATCGAATGGGGAGACAGAGAGAGGGGAGAGAGGGGAGGGAGGAGTATGTGAGGATGAAGATATACAGACACTGGCATCTTTGGGATAAAAGAGAGATAGAGATATTTAGATAGTTAGTTAGATAGATAGATGGAGAGAGAGAGAGAGAGAGAGAGAGAGAGAGAGAGAGAGAGAGAGAGATGTGGGGGATAAGAAAAGAAGAAAGATAGATAGTTAGAAAGGAGTGAGAGAGAGAAGGGCAGAGAGAAAGATATGTGGGGGATAAGGAAAGAGAGATAGATAGTTAGAGAGAGAGGGAGAGAGAGAGAGGGAGACAGAGACAGAGACAGAGAGAGAAAGATATGTGTGGAGATAATAAAAAATATATATAGATAGTTATATATATATATAATATATATATATATATATATATATATATATATGCGGCATTAGAAAATAGATATATAGATAGAGAAAAACAACGCAGAGAGAGAGAGAGAGAGAGAGAGAGAGAGAGAGAGAGAGAGAGAGAGAGAGAGAGAGTATGTGTGTGTGAGACAGAGAGACACAGAGAGAGACAGAGAGACAGACAGAGAGAGAAAGAGAGAGAAAGAGAGAAAAGAGACAGAGAAAACGAGAGAGACAGAGAGAGAAAGAGAAAGAGAGATAGAGAGAGAGAGAGAGAGAGAGAGAGAAAGAGAAAGAGAGAGAGAGAAGAAGACTAAAAAAACTAAAAGAAAAGAAGAAAGAAAAAAGAAAGAAAGAGAGAGAGAGAGATGAGGGGAGGGAGAAAATGGAAATAAGAAAGAAAAGAAGAGAGAGAGAGGAGGAGAGAGAGAGAGAGAGTAGAGAAAAATGAGAAGACATGTCTAAGAAAAGTTAAGAAGATAGATAGATAGATACATAGATACATAGAGAAAGAGAGAAACTGAGAGAGGGGGATATATAGAAATGGGAATACATTACTTATAGAATATATATTTCGAGAGAAAGAGACTGAGAGATGAAAGAGAGAGAGAGAGAGAGAGAGAGAGAGAGAGAGAGAGAGAGAGAGAGAAAGAGGGGGAGAGAGAGAATGAATGGTATATATGTATATATATATATAAGTATATATATATATATAAGTATATCTATATCATTCATCTCTCTCTCTCTCTCTCTCTCTCTCTCTCTATATATATATATATATATATATATATATATATATGATAGGTATGTAAACACGATGTGTTTGGATACGGCTTTTTGCCGACAATTTTTGGGAGAATATGTGCTTAATTGAAGTCGTACCTAATTTTGAAAATTAATTAATTAATAATTAATTAATTAGGCGGGAATGTCTATTTAAATGTAAGGCTAAACAAATCGAGAAAAATCAATCTCGGTATGTACATTTCGGCCTATTAGGCCTCATCAGCAGAGCTATAGATAGGAAGACCGCCCTGTGCGTGATTCGAAATCGGACTGTCATATATATATATATATATATATATATATATATCGTCGGGGTCGGTTATGAGCCTGACAGCGATAGCGTTTATCCCCTTTTTCAATAGTGCTAGATCGAGGAGATTGGTTTGTCGTTAGATGTAGAGCACCACACCCACCATCAGCTCCACACTTTACCACACAGATCCTGTGCTACTCATACGCTGAGTTGATGAAAGTCGCTATCGAAACCGTAACCTTGTGGTTCCTAATCAAACGCTTTAGTCAAACGCTCTACCAAGTGAGCTAAACTGGCCCTTTATACCGTAACAAAAAAACGAGGTTCAGAAGTGCTTCGACCAATGGAAAACTCTCTGGAACACATGGGTTGAATGCCAAGAGTGTGAATCTGCTTGGCAACTATTCTAGGAAAAGGAAAGCTCTTGTTGGGTTAAGGTTATGATAAGTTCAAACAACCCCGACACGAGTGTTAAACATAACTAATTGACTTTAATATAAGTACAGCACATGGAAAAAAAGTAGATACATAAGTAACACGTATATGAATAGAAGTACATTATAGAAGTTAAAAGCATACAGAAAGTAAGACAGCGTCCTGTAGAAGTAATGGTGTATAAGGAAGAATATGGAGAGTCCATAAAGTAATGTCACTTACTAGTGCTGTGTTGGGGGCTGAAGCCCCACACACAAGAAGGGTGAGACATAAATGTCTAACCCATGTGTGAGAGGTACCGTATTATTCTTATTATTATTTATTACAATCTCTGTTATTCTACTTGTTGAAATATCTAAGGTATAAGATGTGCGCAAAATTTGCCACTTATATTTATGGACTTTCCCAAAATCAGCAGCAGGCATTGACCAATGAAAAACGACATAAAATGCATTTAAGGTCATTGGTAATTGACCTGAAATCAGTTGCTAACTGGACTTAATACCAGAAAGACTATGACTGGATTCTCTGCTAGAAGTACACTCTTGTTCTATCTAGGATTTCAAGGACTACGATTGGAATCTCTGCAACAAGCACACTCTTATTCTACCTAGGATTTAAAGGACTAGAACTGGATTCTCTTCTACAAGGAGTACACCCCTTTACTATGTCGGATTCAAAGGACTAGAACTGGATCCTCCGCTACAAGAGGGCAAAAGGGTTGGGAAATCGTATAGGTGATAGGGTTTAACGTGACCAACCGTTAATACCAGAAGGAATATGACTGGATTCTCTGCTACAAGGAGCTGAATGATTTGCTACGAGGAGTGCATTCTTGTTGTACCTAGGATTTCAAGGATTTCAACTGGATTTTCTGCTTCAAGGAGTACACTTTTGTTCTACCAAGGATTTAAAGGAATAGAATTGGATTCTCTGCTACAAGGAGTACACTCATGTTCTACCAAGGATTTAAAGGAATAGACCTGGATTCTCTGCTATAAGGAGTACACTCTTTTTCTACCAAGGATTTCAAGGTCTACAACTGGATTCTCTGCTACAAGGAGTGCACTCTTGTTGTACCAAGGATTTCAAGAATTTCAACTGGATTCTCTGCTTCAAGGATACACTCTTGTTCTACCAGGGATTTCAAGGTCTACGACTGAAATGTTCGTTATAAGGAGTACACTCTTGTTCTATCTAGGATTTCAAGGACTACAACTGGATTGTCTGCTATAAGGTGTACACTCCTAGGATTTCAAAGACTACGACTAGATTCTCTGCTACAAGGAGTACACGCTTTTTCTATCTAGGATTTCAAGGATTACGACTGGAATCTCAGCTACAAGGAGTTTATACCACTAACAGTAGTTTACCTTCCATCACACCGCTGGCGAATATTGTATTTTGTTAATATTATAAAGAACCGATTCATTCTCAACCTCCGTTTCGTTATTTCTCATTTAATAACCTTTGTTAGGGTTACAACACAAAATGACAAAAGCTCTGTATGGGTTCTGGATGCCATGCGGAGGACTAATCTTGAGTATTCTGGGATAGATTTGTTTTGTTTTGTTTTACGGCATATCAACCTCAGTGGGTCATTTAATGCCGATAAAGTTTTGAAATAAATCAATTCTTGATGGATAATACAATTTTTTTATAAATACATTTTTCTATTTAACCCATAGATGGGACCCTAACAGGTACTACCACTCCGGGTCAGAGTGGACCAGAGAGCAATTGTGATGAAGGGGTGCACCACATTCCCCAAACCTCAAAAACTGGAACCTCACCATCAGATAGAGTTTAACGTCATTTCCAGGACATGTAGACCCGCAGCCACTGCCTTCTAGCATCCATATGATAAAAAGGGGTTGGGGCTTGCCATAAGGGCAATAGGGTTGGAGCAATCATATAGGTGCTAGGGCTTGACGTGACCAGCCGATTGATCGAAGGGGGCCTCTCCGACCGCCCGTCTAGCCCAAGATAGGGCCTAGATAGGGCCAAAGTGGAGTATTGCATGTCATGAACTGCTCATCCACCTGGGCTCTATCCTTAAGCATCAAGAGTCACCACCCACGCCAACAGGTGGCCCCATTGGGGGAGTCTTACCCCTCTGCAGAGGTGCAGTTGGTGCATTCTAACGCCCCAGCCGACAGGGCGGTCTGGGATAGAAGAATACACAAGACTGCACCTCATACCTCTGTAACCAGGCATTATTACAAATTTGAGAAACCCATTTTTCTTACTAATTTGTATAGTTTATATTGTTTCCTTGAAGCAAAATTATATCAAAATTATATCAGAATTTTCTCCAATCTTCCTGCATAAACCTTTGCGTCCCTAGAAATCGTAAGTAGCGTCCTTAGCAAACGCAATCAAAAACTACAAAAAGCAACAAAATCAATCTCAAATATAATCCTTCAAAAACGACCCTTGCCACTTTCCTTAGCAACAACAGCTCACCTAGCAACCAGAAAGAGCGTTCTCATTAGATTTTCTGATAGATTTCGATCCGTAGAATTCATTTGATGCCAAAGAAAACCCTCTGTTCGAAGATTTAGCAGAGATATAAGCCCTTAAACCCACTTATAGTGTCTCAAAATCATCAATCTTGTGAAAATTTTAGGTGTCGATTTTATTGGCTTTTCTGATAGATTCGATCCGTAGAATTCATTGATGCCAAAGAAAGCGCTCGATTCAAAGAATTGGCGGATATATGAGTCATTAATTCCCCTGGAGTGCCTGAAAATCACACATTTCTTGAAAATTTTAGATGTCGATTTTATTGGCTTTTCTAATAGATTTCGATGCGTAAATTAAAATGGTAACAAAGAAATTGCATTCTGTTGAGAATTGACGGAGATATGTGGCTTCAAAGATCCCTTAATAATAATGCCTTTTTAAGGCATTATTAGTCTGCATATATTCGTTAAATTTTAAGGTATCGATTTCATTGGTTTTCTGATAGATTTCGATGCGCAAATCTATTGATGCTGTGGACAGTATTGGTGTCACTAACTAGAAGCATATAAACCTGAGTGGCTGGAATTTCAGCCTGGGATACCCCACTTCTACATCACAATTGCCAACAAAATGTTGTAATTTTATATACAAGGTGTGCCAAAAATATCAAGAATTTTGATTACTTTTTGACACACCTTGCATTCTGAAAAAATTAACGTTCCATTCATTGTTCATTTCTATCTTGGTGAATACAGCTTCAAACTCGGCACTTTTATGACACACCTTGTATTCTGAAAAAATAACGTTCCATTCACTTCTATCTTGGTAAATACAGCTTCAATCTCAATACTTTTATGACACACCTTGTATATTTGTAACACTTTTTAAATTTATTTTAAATTGCCTATAGGGTGTTGTTACATAATTAATAGGCACAGCCTATCATTTTTATAATACAGTGTAGTTAGATTTGAATTTAACGGTTACTGAAAATCACACAGTACCGGAATATGGTTCATATAGTTTGATTGACTGCAGCCTTCACCCCAAGGTTATCTGAGTGGTACTCACTGATTGGCCCAGGAGGCACACGTAATTGGAGAACCCTGGTAAAGTAGTAAGAATAATTGAGAATCAAGCCAGCAGCAGCAGCAGTTGTAATTCTGTTAATATAGAGCACTGGGGGCCGTTTTTGTCTGACCCGGAGTGGTAGTACCTGTTAGGTCCCATTTATGGGTACCCTTGTCGGCTGAGACTTTAGAATACGCCGACTGCACATTTAAAAAGGGTTAGAATCCCCCAAAAGTAGTCTCCTGTTGGTCGTGGGTGACTCGCCGTGGTGCTTAAGGACGGAATCCTAGTGACTGAGCAGTCCTTGCAACACTTCTTTTTGTCTCTTGCTTAGACTAGACGGACGGTCGGATCAATCGACTACTCAGGTCAAGCCCTAGCACCATTATGATTGTCCCAACGCTATTCCTAATTTCTAAATGGCAAATTCCTAAACCTTTTTATTATATGTGTGCTAGATGGCGGTGGCAGAGGGTCTTCATGTCCTGTGTATGGCCTTAAACTGAATCTGACGGTCAAGTTCCAATTCTGGAATTTATGTGGAGTGTGGAGTTGTCCTTCATTGCCATTTCTCTCAGGTTCATTTTGACCCGAAGTGGTAGTACCTGTTAGGGACCCATTTATAGCTAAATAGATTAAAGTTGAATTTTAAAAGCATTGAATACCCAACAACAATTAATAAAGATCATCAGCATAAAATAACCAGCAAGGGTTGATATGCCATAAAATCCAACCAACCAACCAACCAACCAAGTAAGTTTTATTTCTTAGTAAGTAAGTAAAGTCGAACAGTGTCTAAATAGCGCAGACCAAGGAGATCGTTTTTGCATCTGAACACCTACCATCAACTTTACCGCACAAACGGCCATAATAACCCAACAAGGGTTGACATGCCATAAAATCCAACAACAAAGTACAATCTGTAAATTGACCAAAAAAACCAAAATCAGAAAAGAAGATCATTTGAATCAATACAAAAAGAAATATAAATAACCCAACAAGGGTTGACATGCCATAAAATCCAACCAACCAGCCAAGTCAGTTTATTTCCTAGTATAATATGTAAGTTGACCAAAAAAAAACCAGAAGCAAAAGAGTATTAATTTGAATCAATACAAAAAAATTGAATACATGTATATCGTGGTAAAGGCGGCCAATTACTCAAACACAAAGAGAAAGCAAGAGATATGTAATAATAGCGAATATAGGGCAAGTCAGGAATTTATATTAACACTAACTCTCTTGTCTGTCTGTCAACTAATTTATAATATACAAACAACCAGTCTTTCCGCCCAGTCGGCTGGGGCGTTAGAAATGCACCGACTGCACCTCTGCAAAGGGGTAAGACTCCCCCAATGGGACCACCTGTTGGCTGTGGGTGGCGACCTGTGATACTTAAGGATAGAACCCAGGTGGATGAGCAGTTCATACTTGCAATACTCCACTTTGGCCCACTTGGCTAGACGGTGGTCGGAGAGCCCCTCCGATCAATCGGCTGCACGTCAAGCTCTAGCACCTATATAATTTTGCCAACCCTATTGCTCTTATGGCAAGCCCCAACCCTTTTTATCATATGGGTGCTAGAAGGCGGTGACTGAGGGTCTACATATCTTGGGGAATGACGTTAAACTCTATCTGATTGTGAAGTTCCAGTTTTGGAGGTTTGGGGAATGTGGAGCACCCCTTCATCACCATTGCTCCCTGGTCTTCTCTGACCCGAAGTGGATCCCATCTATGGGTTAAATAGAAAAACATGAGTTGATAAACAAAATTGTATTATGCATTAAAAACAAAACAAAACAAACCAAAACAAACCAAACCATTCTTTTACGGTCTATAGGAAAGGTAGGTACCTTGGGAAAGGTATGAATCAAATTCTCCCTCCAGCTATGGTAAATAGTAGGGTAAACTGGCTTTTTAACTATAGCTAGGTAACAGTCTAGGAGAAGGAAAACTCTGAATTCAAACCTGATAAACTCTGCTTAAAATGACCTTATGTCACATCCTGCTCATGCTGAGGGGTTGGTAAATATATATATAGGGGAGGTAGGTAATCCTATGTAAAAAAAATACGATTAAGCATGAATAGAACAAAACGTCTTCGGCATGAAATAACCCAAAAAGGGCTGACATGCCGTAAAATCCAACCAGCTAATCTAATCTGATAATTAAAACATTTAAAAAATGCACCAATTTAAAAAAAAATGCAGTTTTAGCTGGATTGCCGTGACACACACACACACTCACACACACAATATATATATATATATATATATATATATATATATATATTTACCAACCCCTCCGCACGAGCAGGATGTGACACAAAGTCAATTTCTTAAGCGGAGTTAAACAGGTTTGAATTCAGAGTTTTCCTTCTCCTAGACCGGTTGCCTAACCAGTTAAAGAGCCCAGTCTGCCCTACTATTTACCCATAGCTGGAGGGAGAATAGTGTGGATTCATACCTTTCACAAGGGTATTAGCGCTAAGTGAACAGCAATTACCACGTCCAGGATTTGAACTCGGAGCGACGAGTCCATTTCCCGGGACTTTAACTATTACATCACGCGCTTATATATATATATATATATGTATGTGTGTGTGTGTGTGTGTGTGTGTGTGTGTGTGTGTGTGTGTTCCAAGCAGCTGCCCAGACAGGGGCAGTTTATGATTACAAAACAAAAAAATGATCTAAAGGTGACGGGGCTATATTAAAATGAATAAATCAAATAGTTAGATATATTTTCTGTGGGAATTTAATATATATAGGTTGCCATGACAACGGAATTTTTACTCAGTAATATGATCATTTGCGTGATATATATATATATATACATACATACACATACACGTATATATATATATATATATATATATATATATATATATATATATACGTGTGTGTGTGTGTGTGTGTGCGTGAAGAAAAAATGGAAGTGAATCCGACAGTATGTAATATTGTAAAAATGGAACTATTTTCAAAAAAAGTCCAATACACCAATATATATATATATATATATATATATATATATACAGACGCCGACGTTAGTCAACAATTTAAAACAGATTTTTTCCTCACATTTGAAGATAAACAAAAAGCTACCCAACACACGAAAAACAGAGACTTTTTGTTTCCAGTTATAATTTATTTTTTCCTTAAACCAACAAAATGCCCTGATCAAAGGTCTATCTAAACAGACCGAAACACTAAAACATAGGCGTAATAAACATCATTCGTTTTTAAAACCTGTGTTTTTTCAATTTTTACAATATTACACGCACACACACGCACACCACACACACACACATATATATATATATATATATATATATATATATATATATATATATTATTTTGGAGAATAAGTGCTTAATTGGAGTCGTACCTAATTTAGAAATTAATTAATTAATAATGAATTAGGCGGGAATACCTAATAAATGTATGGCTAAACAAATCGAGAAAAATCAATCTCTGTATGTACATTTCGGCCTATTAGGCCTCATCAGCAGAGCTATAGATCGGAAGACCGCCCTGTGCGTGATTTGAAACCGGACTGCCAAGCTGACAGGCCGATCCCATAATGAGGCCTAATAGGCCGAAATGTACATACAGAGATTGATTTTTCTCGATTTGTTTAGCCATACATTTATTAGGTATTCCCGCCTAATTCATTATTAATTAATTAATTTCTAAATTAGGTACGACTCCAATTAAGCACTTATTCTCCAAAAAATTATCGGCAAAAAGCCATTCTAAACAAACCTTGTTTACAACTTATCATATATATATATGTATGAGGGATATACAGATATATAATTATGACTGATATATACATATGCACAAATAGGTACGTACTGATCTCTCTCTCTCTCTCTCTCTCTCTCTATATATATATATATATATATATATATATATATATAAATATATATATATACAAATATATGTATGCATACAAATATATATACACATACGTATATATATATATAATACTAATATTGATGACATAGTTTGCTATATTTATGAATACAGAGTGCTCATATATATATATTATATATATATATATATAATATATATATATATCGTGGCCCAGGTGTAGAGATTCCGCTCTTCACTCTGTCATCGCTGGGTTGATCTCTAGTGATAGAGATCTTGGTATGCACTGATGATGAGACCTGAGACCTAATGAGGTCGAAATAGCTGTCCAGGGCTTCGGATGTCACGCGCGATGTTTGCCGAGTTGTTTGGTCATGGTAATTTAATTCAATTATCCATTATTAATGTAATTCCTCTATTTACAAAATTATTTATATATATATATATATATATATATAATATATATATATATATATATATATATATATATATATATATATTTCCTCGTCAATAAGGTTGTGTGGGCTCCAAATTGGGAAGTCATTGCCCTGGAGGTGACCTTGTCCTCTGTAACCCTGCATCAAGACAAATACAGGTTAGGTGGCTGCGTGTGCAATACCATTGACTAGATGATTTGGCATTCTTCGTTTGTGGCTTGGGCTGGTGGCCCAGGTACAGAGATTCCACTCTTCACTGTATTTGCGGTTCGATCTCTAATGGCAGAGATCGTGGTATGCACTGCTGATGAGACCTAATGAGGTCGAAACAGCTGTCCAGTGCTCCGGATGTCATACGTGGTGTTTGCCGAGTTGTTTGGTCATGTTAATTTAATTTAATTATATATATATATAAAAAAAATTTTTTGGGACGGGTACAAAATTTTATTAAGGCTCTAAAAAGACCTCCTAAAAGATTCATTGTATGGAAAAAAAATAATGTTTTTTTTTACAATAGAAGGGAGGGAAAATAAAAACGAGTTGCATGCTGACTAGTTTCGATCCTCGCTCAACAGAGCTAAATATCGAGGATAATAGAATAAGCGGTAAATGGGACGAGTAAGAAAATAAAAAAGAAGAAAAGAACAATTTCTTTTCTTTATCTCAAAAGGGGGAGGGAGAGAAGATCTTATAGATTGATAATATTCAAACCAAGTAAGCCCTCTCTTTGTTTACAAAGAGCAGGCTTATTGGTCAGAATATACAATGTTTCCAAAATCTTAAGGTGGTAAAAAGAGTGTGACTTACTCTCAACTGAGAACCAGTCAACACTAAATGAGTTGGCGCAATTGGGGTTATTTATGAAGTGCTCGCCTATAGAGGAACCATAAGTATTCCTCAGTACATTGTTTGGACAGACGATTCCATTTCTAATCTTAGTGGGGACATGTTGCTTAATTCGGGCATCCAATCGCTGGTTTGTTCTTCCTATGTATTGCAAACCGCAAATGCATTTGTATGCATAAATTATAGAGTTATTATGGGGGGTGGGAAGAATATCCTTGCCATTGGGTACCAACATTGGTTTTGTTTTAAAACAACACGCAGATTAGAAGAAGGGTAACAATATTGTACACACACGAAAAATTTGCCTTAAAAATCTCTCACTTATATCGCCTAACCACGGTAGGCGTAGATACATAGGACATTTTTCTACCGTAGCCGGCTTAATTTTTTTTAAGTCAGTTATTCTATGTTGAATAACGGATTTTACAATATCCAAAGGAAATCCCTTATTGTAGAGAGTTTCAGAAATAAATTTAATCTCTTCATCCAATTTGGAATCCGAGCAGATCATTAAAGCCCTATGTGTAAGGGTCTTGATTAAATTAATGTTTCTTTTAGTGGGACAAAATGAATCCCAACGGGTTTTAGAGACCTGTGAATGTAGGTTTACGGTATACCGTGGTGAGAAAACCTAACAGCATCCTACAAACTAATACATCTAGAAATGGTAACATCATATCCTTTTCTTTTTCTAAGGTGAATTGTAAGGCCAGGTGTAAATTGTTGAGATACGAGAAAAAAAGCCTCGGCCTCATCTTCACCATTAAACAGACAGAATGTATCGTCAACATAGCGGAAATATACCGCTGGTCTATTGGGATCAGACATAATTTTCTTTTCCCAAAAACCCATAAAAATATTCGACAGTGACGGACCAAGATGAGAACCCATACTTACTCCGTCTATCTGTCGATACATAATATAATTGAAACTGAATTCTACAGACGTGGTGGCAAATTTCATGAGTTCAATGAATGTACTCTCTGGTATATCAGGGGGGGTGGATAAATGGCTGCGGTACAATAAATCAGTACAGATGTCGATAGTTTCCAAAATAGGAATGCAAGTAAAAAGACTACAGACATCGAAAGATACCATAAATTTATCTGTACTAGGATAATTTTGGATGAATTTCGCAAAGTCAAAAGAATCTTTTATACAATGATTACTGTAAAATTCAAGAACTGGCTCAAGCATTTGGGCCAACCATTTCGCAACCTTGTGTTGAGATGAACCTATCATAGATAAAATTGGCCTCACCGGTACCCCCTCTTTATGCGTTTTGGGTAAACCATAGAGACGTGGCCAGATAGAGCCAGTGGGTCTGGTTATTTCGGCAACTGTAGAGGACAAGGCACCGCTTTTGACCCACTTTACGATATTTTTCTGAAACTTGGCCTCGATGGGCACTGTTCGATCACAAGTGTCCACCGGACCAAGTTTCAAAAATTTGGTTGAACCATCCAAAATAGCAGACATTTTATCCACGTAGTCATGGTGGTTTAATATAACCACTCCAGCCCCTTTATCAGGTCTGGTAATTATAACTGATTCATTTTTCAAGGCAAGATGGTGTTCTTTTTTTCAGTGTGATTTGTTACGGGAGAAAGGGGTTCCGGCATAAGCGTGGGCAATATTATTTAATTTTGCTTTGAGGTCGATTGCATGGTCCACAGATCTACATTTAAGTCTGTTTAATTGAGCATACAGAACCTCAAATTCAGCATAAATATCAACCCTCTTCATATTTAAGGGGGGAATATTAAAGTCTAATCCATGAGCTAAAATAGCTAACTCAAAGGAAGACAGCTGTATAGAGGACAAGTTGATAACATTCTTACTAATATTGGGGTCGACTGAGCAACCATATCTTTTAAACATAAGATGTTTCAACTGTCTCTGATGTTTTAGATTAAGGCTAGTAGAGCTACGTTCATTGATCAAAGCAATGTAACGTGAAAACCGTAATTTGTCAAAAAAGGACAAAGTGCCAATGGACTCAAGCCATAAACCAAGATATCTATTTTTTAATCTAACAAGGTTGTTATTAAACTTAGAAATGAATTCTTGTAGAAAAATTATTTCAATATTCCACCCTAATTGTAATTTTGCCCATACAATTCGGAATCTTATGAAGGGTGGACAGACCTTGTTGTTGATACATTGATGGAGGAATGCGATATTTTCCTCCTGTGATGTTATTTACTCTTAATCTTTTGGATATAATTTAATTTACGAATTAAATGTTGAGTGTACCGGGTCTTAAAATATATATATATATACATATACATATTATAAATATATATATATATATATATATATATATATATATATATATGTAAACAAGGTTTGTTTAGAATGGCTTTTTGCCGATAATTTTTGGGAGAATAAGTGCTTAATTGGAGTCGTACCTAATTTTGAAAATTAATTAATTAATAATGAATTAGGCGGGAATACCTATTAAATGTATGGCTAAACAAATCGAGAAAAATCATATATATATATATATATATATATAATATATATATTGTAAATGCGTGTCAGTATATTTTTATCACGAACCATAGTTATAACGTTTCTACTTTTTGTGCTGTAGCAACACAACAAATATAATTTTCCTATTTCAAGATGGCTGACTGATATCGTCTGCTCCTGTCGTCCATTTTCTTGCGTTCAAGTTTCTATCTATTTACTTGTTTATCTATTCATTTATTTCTTTCTGTTTTGGAAGCAATTTCTCCATCCCTCTACTGACTTGTAATTACGCTAAAGAACCGGCTTAATTTGCCTAATATTGCAGATTGTGCTAAGCGTCTTTTATCAATGAAGCAAATAAAATAAACGCACAGAGAACTCGTACTATGTCCTTGCTCCTATGGTAGCTTCTATATATGGCTGGTCTGTAATTTCTGTCGAAGGTAATTTAGTTGGCGTTTTCTGGCACAAAGAAAATAAACACAGCTATTGTTCGTTATTGAATAATACGTGGGCTTTACTATTCGGTCTCATGTTGCTACGGCGTTGTGGTTAACGAGCTGGACTGCGGCATCAGTAGCTTGGTTGGTTGGTTGGTTGGATTTTACGGCATTTTATTTCTTTTTTAAATATTACAAAAAAAAAAAAATACCAAAACATCCATAGTTTCTAAAATTATCATCAATATCTTGATGTATGGTCTGGGGAATGTAGAGCACCCCTTTATCACCAAGGCTCCTTGGTCCACTCTGACCCGGAGTGGTAGTACCTGTTAGGGTCCCATCTATGGTTTACATAGAAAAACATGGAAAAAAAAAGGTGAAAAAGCCCATAGAGTTAAATATGTAAAATGTGCTCGATACGCGAAGTAGAGCACAATTATAAGGAACTAAGGAGTCAGAAACTACCTACCTAGGTTTCACCTGAAGGATAATAAAATATATATGCAAGACAAAACGTGACCCGTTGGGTCATCCATTCAGCTCTGGGTAGGTAATTGAGATTAGGGAAAAGGGAGTTAGCAAAGCGAATAATTAAACAAAAATAAATACGGCCGAATGAAACCTTAAAATCATTTTGTAAGGTTTCTAAGAAAGGGAATGTTTGACCTCATTTACGCTACAAGTTGCTGGTTGTGAAATTTAACATAGACATACATTTCTCCTATCTCTCCCTATAATCAGATGGAAAGAAACAATGTATGAAAAGAAAGAAAGAAAGAAAGAAACAAACAAACAAACAAACAAACAAAGTGTGTATAAACAGATGGAAAGAAACAATGTATGAAAAGAAAGAAAGAAAGAAAGTAAGCATAATGAGGAACAAAACAAAAGAAACAAAGAAATAAAAGAAATAAAGAAAGAAAACAGTGGAAGGATAAGTAACACAAGTGATTAAAACAATCTGCCTGTGACCTCTCTTTGACAAAACATGTTAGATATACATATACAAGCAGGACCTGTGGATATACATTTTGTTGGATATATAGTTGGAGGGAGAACAATTGGATTCATACCTTTCCCAAGGGTATTAGTGCCATATGAAATGCAACCAGCCGCGTCCACGGTTTGAACTCGTATCGCCACGTCCATTTCCTTCAACGACAAACCATTACGCCACGTACACTTCCTACTAATTTAGAGGATTGGTTGGTTGGATTTTACGGCATGTCAACCCGTGTTGGTTATTTTATGCCGAAAATGTTTCGTTTTTATTCATTCTTGATGGTTACTCTTTTTTAAAACTCATTTTTCTATTTAACGCATTGAAGGTACCCTAACAGGTACTACCACACCAGGTAAGAGTGGACCTGGGAGTAATGGTGATTAAGAGGTACCCCACATTCCCCCACATAACTCAAAAATGATGTGTGGGCTTCACTATTCGGTATAATGTTAAAGGAATGTTAGAAGAAGAAGAAGAAGAAGAAGAAGAAGAAGAGAATTAAATTAATAAAGGAGAAAATGAAAATGAAAAAGAAATAGAAGAATGAAATTAATAGAAGAAGAAGAAGAAGAAGAAGAAGAGAAGAAGAAGAAGAAGAATTGAAAGAAGAAGAAGAAGGAGGGGAAGAAGAAGAATTGAAAGAATAAGAAGAAGATGAAGAAAAAGAAGAAGAAAAAGAAGAAGAAGAAAGGAATGTTATTAGTGGTTGAAGAAAATCAAATTAATAAAAGGAGAAAATGAAGATGAAATTAATAGAAGAAGAAGAAGAATTGAATGAAGAAGAAAAAAGAAGAAGAATAATGAATGAAGAAAGAAGAAGAAGAAGAAGAAGAAGAAGAAGAAGAAGAAGAAGAAGAAGAAGAAGAAGAAGAAGAAGATAATTTTGGGAGAAGAAAGAAGATAAGATAAAAAGTAGAGGTGAAGGAGGCAAGAAGAAAGAAGAAGAAGAAGAAGAAGAAGAAGAAGAAGAAGAAGAAGAAGAAGAAATGAGAGAGAGAGAGAGGGGGGGGAAAGGGGGGGGATAAAATGATTTTGATGGCGTATTGGCCGGCAATTTGCATAGTCTCGTGAGAATTTGTGTTATTGAACGACTCAATGGGAATGATAGGAAACATTACGTAATAATGTTAAATTATTTATTTCTTTTTTTTTCATTCCATTTTATGTCGATCAATATTTGATTAATTCTTTGTTTATTTGTTGTTGTTTTATCATCAGATGGTCAGCTGTTCATATTGGATAGTCGTTCAATCTATGGCCTCGTTCTGTCGGGGGCGGGCCCTCGTGAATTAGTTATTTACTAAGCTTAGCTTAGGTCTGGCACAAGGCCAGATGTATGGGGTGCCCAATGAGAGTCAAACTCACTAACTATGGTATATGAATCTAGTTTGGTAATTATTCCACTACGTGAGGTTCCCTGTTATTACTTGGTATAGTTAGTTATTAAGTTTAGCTTAGATGTGGCACAAGGCCAGAAGTATGGAGCGCCAAATGAGAATCGAACTCACTAACAATGGCTTGCGAGTCTAGCTTGATAACGGTTACACCACGTGAGCTGCTCATAGTTATTTACTAAACTTGGCTTAGATTAGGCACAAGGTCAGAAGTATGGGGCACCCAGTGAGAATCGAACTCACTAACAATGGTCAGCGAATCTAGCTTGCTAACCATTATACCACTTGAGGTGCACTTTATTTACTAAGCTGAGCTTAGACACGACACAAGGCCAGAAGTAATGGAGCACTCAGTGATTATCGAACTCACTAATAATGGTCTGCGAATCTATCTGGTATTAAATCACATCACGCGAGACACTCGTGAATTATGCACAAAAAGAAAAAAAAGCTAAAAGAAAAATGACAAAAATTGTGTAAAAAAAAAAAAAAAAAAAAAAAAAAAGAATACAAATTAGTAAAAGTATGGTTGGTTGGTTGGTTTTTATGGCATGTCAACCCTTGTTGGGTTATTTTATACCAATTGTTTTATTCAGGCTTGATGGGAATTTAATTTTTTTTTTCTTTTTGCATTGATACAAATTAATTTTCTCTTTTGCTTTTGGTTTTTACTTGGTCAATTTACAAATTGTACAAAGAAATAAACTTACTTGGTTGGTTGGTTGGATTTCACAGCATGTCAACCCTTGTTGGGTTATTTTATACCGAAGACATTTTCTTTTTGTATTGATTCAAATTGATTCTCTCTTTTCTCATTCTGGTTTTTACTTGGTCAATTTACAGATTGTACTAAGAAATAAGGTTGGTTGGTTGGATTTTATGGCATGTCAACGCTTGTTGGGTTATTTTATACCAAAGATGTTTTGTTCTGGTTTTTGCTTGGTCAATTTACATATTGTACTAAGAAATAAGGTTGGTTGGTTGGATTTTATGGCATGTCAACCCTTGTTGGGTTATTTTATACCAAAAAAGAAAAGAAAAGAAAGAAAAACGGAAAAATCTATTTAAAAAAAAGGCAATAGAATGAAATACATTTAATAGAAATAAGTAAGACGGTTGATTGGTTGTTTGATTGGATGTTACAGCATGTCAACCCTTGTTGGGTTATTTTATGCGAAAAAGAAAAGGAACAAAGAAAAAAGAAAAATAGAAAGGTTAAAGATTCTTATATACATGCATGGCTTTGGCTTTAAATAACCCATAAAGGTTTATATGCAAAAACAAAAGAAAAAAAAAGAAGAAGACGAAAAAGTGCATTGGTAAATACACCTTTAAACTGGACACTTTTATGACACATTTTGTATTCTGAATATATGTTCCATTCATTGTTCATTTCAATATGATGCTTTTATGACACACTTTGTATATATGGAGAGAGAGACAGAGAGAGAGACAGACAGACAGACAGACAGACACGCAGAGAGAGAGAGAGAGAGAGAGAGAGAGAGAGAGAGAGAGGGCGGTAGGCTGAAATGTACAAAAAGTCAATCTCTCTAGGCTGAAATGTACATACAGAGATTGACTTTTTCTCGATTTGTTTACGCCTTACATTTAAACCGATATGCACGCCTAATTCGTTTAATTATAACTAATTAATTTTCAAATCGAAAAAGAAAAGGAACAAAGAAAAAGAGAAAAATAGAAAGATTAAATATTCTTCGAAACAAGCATGATTTGGCTTTAAATAAGCCATAAAAGTTTATATGCAAAAACAAAAAGAAAAAAAGAGAAGAAGAAAAGACCCACACTAGTAAAACTGACGTATCAAATTTGTCTTTGAAATTTAATAGAAAGCGTGAAACTGTCAGTAATGTCATCCTCTTTTGACCACTTCTCGTGCCATTTCACGGCAATAATTGTGAGAGAGTGAAGGGAAAAAAAACATAACATATTTATGAGAATATCCGTAATAGACGAGCATAATACATTATCATTGTTGTTTTACTGATAACAGAAATACATTCCCAGCGGGACACTTCATTATCACCACATGTTGAAATAATGACCTAGCTGAAAATATAGGAAAAACAATGGTCAAAATAATTAGCTTAATTGAAAGGTTGGACCAATATATATATATATATATATATATATATATATCTTATTATAATGGAGATTGTGTGTTTTTCTGTCTGTAACCGAAACTATATTACTACTCAAGTCACAATTCCCTTACTTATTTACGTCAAATTTTCCATGATTTCATTCTTTTAAACCTTCAGTTATTGATAAAAATTGTTTTACATTATCAATTCTGTTGACCATATCTACGTACTAATAACATGCAATTGTATTTATATATACAACAAAATAGCGGTTTACAGTTTGAACGAGAAGGCTAATTTGCATATTGATATTTAAAATTTTATTTAATAAATATGTGCTTGGTATTATTGATTTCTAATGTTTGTTTTATCTAAGAATATAAACAAAAATCTCGTGGATAAATCTTAAAAGAAATTTATTTACAAGAAGAAATAACTGTAATATTATCCTTTACTTCCTATTTAACTAAATAGTTAAATTAGGAAAATTTACCAATGAAAGAGGGGTAATGGAAAAGGATGGAATAGTTAGTTTCAAAGTTGTTCTATTTTTCAATCATACCCCCTGTTGCAGATCTTTTTATCTGCATTCTTAGTCAGTTTCATTAGCCTTTCTATTTAATATGTTATTTTATTATAAAACTTAAATACTTGCACCAGAGGGTGCATATATTTGCTAGTATATATATATATATATATATATAATATATATATATATATATATATATATTTAAAATGTTGTTATGGTTCCAACGGGAGAAAATTTGATATTTTATAAAAAAGGTCCGCAAAATGTATTATGTTCACAGAATTTTTTTTTTTTTAATTCTTTTTATCTTACATATGCGACACGTGTTTCTGATCTGTTGTCTTCTTTCAGGTATTGAGTTATTATTTTGGCAGAATATGTCCGATATTTGATAGGTTGTGTGTGTTTCTGCAACTTCATATATATATGAAGCAAAAATGGAAGTAAATCCGACAGTATGTAA
This sequence comes from Doryteuthis pealeii, assembly GCA_023376005.1. Taxonomy (NCBI): domain Eukaryota; kingdom Metazoa; phylum Mollusca; class Cephalopoda; order Myopsida; family Loliginidae; genus Doryteuthis; species Doryteuthis pealeii. Next base: position 52,583,978 of record CM042175.1, on the reverse strand, counting down.
TATTGTAAAAATGAACCCACAGGTTTCATAAATGAATGATGTTTATAACCCTCCGCTGCAGTGTTTCGGTCTGTTTAGATAAACCTTCATCAGGGCTTTCGTTGGTTTAAGGAAAAATAAATTATTACTGAAAACAAAAAGTCTGTGAGCCTCAACTTGGCTTTTTCTTGTTGATCTTCATTTAAAGATCAACAAGAAGATGAAGATGATTGCACACACACACACACACACACACACACACACACATACACACATATATATATATATATATACATATATATATATATATGTGTGTGTGTGTGTGTGTGTGTGTGGATATATGAGGAACAAAAGAACAAAACTCAGACAAAAGTGTGTAGGATATATTCCGCTAGAGCTTTGAGCTCAGCATCATCAGTCGTTTTAATGAATTATCAGGTTATCATACACGTTATTTATAGAAGGGGTAGTTTGGCGGGGGGAGGAGGATAGGAGAGGAGGTCAAGTGGGTGGGTAAGCGTTAGTGAGGAGAGGTTTTGAATGGTCAAGCAGGAATCAATGGAGATAAAGAGAAGGAAATCAGAAGGGGAGAGAGATAGAGATAGTAAGAATATATATATATATATATATATATATATATAATATATATATATATGTATATATATATATGAACATGCTGATATAGATAGATAGATATAATCAGAAGGGGATAGAGATAGAGATAGTAAGCAGGGAGAAAGTAGAGAGATATATTGTAAAAGAAAAAGGTTAGGGGCAGAGGTTGGTGGCTTTCTTGGAGATAAATTTGATCAAAGCAGCAGCAGCAAAAGGGAGTGATAAAAGGGGAGTGATTCCTGCGTGACCATTCAAAACCTCTCCTCACTAACGCTTACCCACCCACCTGACCACCTCAACTATCCACCTCCTCCCACCACACTTCCCCTTCTATAAAACACTTGTATGATAACCTGATAATTTATTAAAACGTCTGATGATGCCGAACTCAAAGCTCTAACGAAATATATCCTACACACTTTTGTCTGAGTTTTGTCCTTTTGTTCTTCACATCTCCACTACATTCTGTCGGATTCATTCCAATCCTCTTTACACACACACACACACACACACACACACATATATAATATATATATATATATATATATACAAGATATGTAAAAAAAAGTAGCGAGATTTGTTTGTACTTTTTGACACACCTTGTATTCTGAAAAAAATTAGCGTTCTATTAATTGTTCATTTTTAAAGGTGCATTAGTAAATACACCTTTAAACTGGACACTTTCATGACACATTTTGTATTCTGAATATATGTTCCATTCATTGTTCAGTTCAATATCGATGCTTTTATGACACACTTTGTATATATGGAGAGAGAGAGAGAGAGAGAGAGAGAGAGAGAGAGAGAGAGAGAGAGAGGAGAGAAGAGAAGGGGGATAGGAAAAACAAAGTGTTCCTAAAAAGATGAATTTATTATGATATTCATGTCGACACTTAAAGGTTCCGAGTTGAACAACAAAACAAAAAAATTTTTTGAAGCAATTTACGCGCGAACTAATGCACTTTATTGTATATCTATCAATCAATCAATCAATCTATCTATCTATCTATCTATCACAATCCTGTTATGTCTATCACAACCTTTTTATGTCTATCTGAATCTGTTCATATATATCTTTCATAAAATTTCCTCTCTGTCTGTCTGTCTGTATCTCTCTATATATATATACACACACACGCACGCACACACATACACACACACACACACACACACACACACACACACACACACACATATATATATAATATATATATATATATATATATATAACAAGCCTGTTATATCTATCACAACCTATTTATGTCTATCTGAATCTATTCATATATATCTTTCACAAAATTTCCTCTCTGTCTGTCTGTCTGTCTGTCTATATTTATACACACACACACACACACACACACATATATATATATATATATATATATATATATATATATATATATATATATATATATATATATCACAATCCTGTTATATCTATCACAACTTTTGTATGTCTATCTGAATCTGTTCGTATATATCTTTCACAAACTTTTCATCTCTATCTGTCTATCTATCTATCTATCTATCTATCTATCTATCTATCTATCTATCACATTTTCATATCTATCGATCTATCACAAGCTTTTAAAATCTAATTACGGTCAATTCATGGTGAAAGCGCCGGTTTCCGTTAGATCATCGAAGTTAAGCAGCGATGAGCCTGTTCAATACTTAATTGGATGATCAGTTAAGCAACGGCATCTACTGTAAGCACCTTGAGTTCTTTGTTAATCAGAATGACTTGATTCAGCATTAAATGATATGAAAAGGGTTAATATTCCATAAAACTAAACGGCCAGCCAAATTATGCAGAAATCTCCAGTTCCCACTAGAAGTTAAGCAGCGATGACACTGTTCAATACTTAAGAATAAAATTCGGCATGAAATTTTCATATCTATCTATCTCATTCAGTACATATCTATCTATCTATTTATATATCTACCTGTTTGAAACGCTTTAATGCAATGACCACACACGTGAAATCGACTATTAATCAGTTTCTCGATTAATTCAGTTGATTTAACCCTGAAGATCTTTATGGTGAAACTCGAGTAGGTTATCTCTTGTACCCATTTTATAATAAATTTGCTCTACTTAGTATTGAGCACTTCGTATTTGTTATATCGCTGACTTACCCCGTGAATTCCACACTTACTAACCATCGTGACCAAATTCACCGTAAGTCAACTTTTCCTTTATATATATATATATATATAATATATATATATATATATATATATATATATAATATTGACATTGCAGTCCTGAAATACTATAATGCTTGTACCCCTGAAGTTACGACGCCTTCTGTGACTGTGAAGTCCAATGTTCGAAAACAGCCTCGACCACAGATGTCGCATGTAAAGGCTGTCCCTGCAGATGCTTTGTTGCCAGCGCTTTCATCTGGACCTCTTGGCTTCATGGTGTTGCGCCAGGGTGACTTCAGACATGATATATATATATATATATATATATCAAATTTTCATATCCGTCTATCAGTCACAAGCTTTTTTATATCTAACATTACTTTTTTTTTCTATTCATCTATCTCAGTGTATATTTCTATCTGTCTATCCCAGTCCGTTCTTTTGTATTTCGAATATTGATTAACTAAAAGCATGTGCTTCTCAAGTTACATTCACTTTCCGGACTCAGTGCTTCAATATATATATATATATATATATATATATATATGTATATGTATATATATGGGGGGGGGTCGTGCGCTGGGGGAGAAGAGAGAGTGCGGCAGACAATACGAGTGAGAAACAGATATTGTAAGATAATGGACGATTAGTTTTTGATGGGCAATAATCAAAGGTCAGTTGCTTCCTTTGTTTTTTGTTTTTTTTGTTTTGCTTTTTGTTCTGTTTCTTTCTTCTTCTTCTTCTTCTTCTTCTTCTTCTTCTTCTTCTTCTTCTTCTTCTTCTTCTCTTTTTATCATATGCGTGCTAGAAGGCGGTGGCCGTGGGTCTTAGTGTCCTGGGTATGATGTTATACTACGTAAAGCGATGAGGTTCCCATTCTGGAGCATTAGGGAGTGTGGAGTACCCCTTCATCGTCATTACTCCCAGGTCCACTCTGGTAGTATCAGCTAGGGTCCCGTCTATGGGTGAAATAGAAAAATGTTTTTAAAAATGTGTTTAAAGAATTGAGTTAAAATGTTTTTAAAACCAATCAAGAATGTATGAAACAAAATGACTTCGGCATAAAATAACCCAACAAGGATTGACATGCCGTAAATTCCAACCAACCAACCAACCAACTAACATTCGTATTAATTCGTATTCAATTAATTCCTTTCGCCCTAATTAGTGATCTATTTCACTAATTAAACAAAAGGAAGTGCGTGGTGTAATGGTTAGAGTCGTAGGAAATGGACTCGTCGACTCGAGTTCAAATCCTGGACAAAGATACAGTTCACATAGCGCTAATACATTTGGGGAAGGTATGAACCCAACTACTCTCCCTCCAGATAGGGGTAAATAGTAAAGCAGACTGAACACTTTAACCTTGGTTAGGTAACCAGTCTAGGAGAAGGAAAACTCTTAATTCGAACGTGTAAAACTCCGCTTGGTGGTCATTACTAGAATAGGCACAGTCCTAATTAATGATCTATTTCACTATATATAAATAGTTAGGCCACCAGTCTAGGAGAAGGAAAACTCTGAATTCAAACCTGTTAAACTCCGCTTGGGGTGGTCATTACTAGAATAGGCTCAGTCCTAATTAGTGATCTATTTCACTGGACTCTTTAACCTTGGTTAGGCCACCAGTCTAGAAGGAAAACTCTGAATTCAAACCTGTTAAACTCCGCTTGGGGTGGTCGCTACTAGAATAGGCTCAGTTCTAATTAATGATGTATTTCACTGGACGCTTTAACCTTGGTTATGCCACCAGTCTAGGAGAAGGAAAACTGAATTAAAACCTGTTAAACTCTGCTTGGGGTGGTCACTACTAGAATAGGCTCAGTTCTAATTAATGATCTATGTCACTAATTTTAATAATTTTAATAGAATTTTTCTTTTTTTCTTCTTTTTCTTTTTCTTTTTTTCTTTCCTAGTTTTTTCCTTTCTTTTTCTTTTTGGTGAATAATTCACGAAGACCTGCCTGATAAAACAAGACCATAGATTGAACGACAATCCAATACGAACAGCTGGCCATCTACTGATAAAACAACAACAACAAAAAAAAGACACCCGGAGTGGTAGTATCTGCAACATTCTCATCTATGAGTTAAATAGAAAAACAATTTTAAAAAATGTGCTTAAAAAATTGAGTTTAAAAATATATTTAATACCCATCAACAACGAATAAAACAAAATGGGTTCGGTATAAAATACCCTGACAAGAGTTGACATGCCGTAACAAAAAAACAACCTAAAAAAACAACCAACCGACCATCCCAGTCCGTTCATTTGTATTTCAAATATTGATTAACTAAAAGCATGTGCTTATCAAGTTACTTTCATCTCCCATGACTCTCGGTGCTTTACATATATATATATATATATATATATATATATATATATATATATATATATATATATATAAATATATATATATATATGGAAACTTAAAATAACACACATATACATATGTATATATATGTGTGTGTGCGTGCGTATGTGTGTTTGTGAGTATATGTATATATATGTGTGTGTGTATATATACATATATACATATATATATATGTAGATATGTATACATGTATATATAGATATATACATATGTGTGAATATATATACATTTATATATATGTGTGTGTGTGTGTACATATATATATATATACATATATGCATATAGATGTGTGTATGTGAGTGGGTATGTTTGGGTGCATATGTATATATATATATATATGTGTGTGTGTGTGTGTGTGTGTGTATCTCTGTGCTTTATATATATATATATATATATATATATATATATATATATATATGGAAACTTAAAATAACACACATATACATATGTATATAAATATATACGTGATTGTGCGTATATGTATATATAAGTATGTGTGTGTGTATATATACATATATACACCTATATATATGTAGATATGTGTACATATATATACATTTATATATGTGTGTGTACATATATATATACATATATGCATATATATATATGTGTGTGTACATGTGTATATACATGTGTGTGTGTAAAAATATATACATATATATACATATATATATATGTGTGTGTGTGCATATATATTAACATATATACGTTTGTGTGTATATATACATATATATGTGTATATATATACATAAATATATATATAACATATATATGTACAATTACATACGTGTATGTGTATATATATGTGTGTGGGTGTGTGTGTGTATGTTTGTGTGTATATGTGTATATATATATCTGTTTATATATATATATTATATATGTGTGTATATATATAGGTTTGTGTGTATGTTTGTGAGTTTATGGGTATACATATGTGTGTATATATGTGTGTATATATATATACATATATATGTGTGTGTGCATATATATATATACATATATATGTGTATGTATATATATACATATATATATATCTGTGTGTATATATATACATAAATATATATACACAATTATATATGTGTGTATATATATGTGTGTGTGGGTGCGTGTATGTTTGTGGACATATCTGTATATATATGTGTGTGTATATATTTGTGTGTATATGTATAGATATATATCTATGCATGTGTGCATATATATGCATATATATGTATGTATATATATACATAAATATATATATATATATATATATATATATATATATATACAATCATATGTGTGTGTGCATATATATATATATATATATATATATATATATATATATATACTTATATATGTTTGTGTGTATATACATAAATATATATATACATAAATATATATATATGCAATTATATATATATGTGTGTGTGTATATATGTGTGTGTGCATGTGTATACATTTGTGTATATATGTGTGTATATATACTCATTTATATATATGTGTGTGTGCACATATAATGTGTATATATATATATATATATATGTATTTGTGCATATATATATATATATATATATATATATATATATATATATATAAATCGTATATGTGTGTGTGCATATATATATATATATACATATATATGTTTGTATATATATATATATGTACATATATGTGTGTATATATATACATAAATATATATATGTATATATACATATATACAAATATATATGTATATATAAATATGTGTGTGTGTGTCTGTGTGTGTGCCTGCAATGGCGGGTGGGGGGAGGAAGTAGACAGTGCGGCAGACAATACGAGTGAGTAACAGATAATGTACGATTAGTTTTTGATGGGCAATAATCAAAGGTCAATTGCTTTTTTCCTCTTCAATATGGATTCAGTTATCTTAATTGTTCATCATCGACAATAGCAAATTCTCGGCCTCGTTTTCGTTTTGTTCATTCGTTGTTAGAATCCGATAAGATCATTGGTCACTTTGCAGAGGTCAACTGAACTGGTCAGCTGAGTCCGGAAACTCACTAATGTCTGCTTCTATGGAGATGGAGATCATCATCATCATCATCATCATCATCATCATCTCTCGTTATATATATATATATATATATATATATATACATACCACACATATATATATATATATATATATATATATATATATAATATATATATATATATATATGCATGTTGAATTAAACAAAAGACACATCTCCTGTCTAACAATTTTGTTTGCGATCTTTTCGAGTTTTCTGGCCAACTTTTTAATATTTGGGTGGAATTCGTGGATTAGTCGACCAAAGTTCATGTCCCGAGTACTTTTGGCACTTCGAAGTGCCATCATCATGTGTTCCAGTTTTTCAAATTATATTAATGGATGTGGAGGTTTGAAGGAAAAGAATTGATAGGAAAAGTGTTATAGGCATTTTAAAATGTGTGTACTGCATTGGAAATTAATTTTATTTAAGGATGGTTTGTATTGTTTTATGTATAAAGCTTCTAGTATTTGGAGGTTTTGTTTATTTTTTTCTTTGTGCAGAATGTGCGTATTTTCCGTTAAGATATTTCGGTAATTAGAGTGGGGGCATGAATGTGATTTCAGGTGTTGTGAAATGGAGCTATTATCTGTTAAATGGAGAGTTAGACGACGTGACAATGTCGTTGAGGTAAAACCGATGTATGTTTTCATTTTCTGGGATACTGCAATTCTCCTAAGGGACATTTAAATCTGTATATTACATTGGTCTCATTAAGCCGAATGTCTGTATACTACATTGGTCTGAATAGGCCGACTTGTCTGGAGAGAGGAATTGTTGCGCACAACGAGGTTAGTTGTTTTGAATTTTGTATAATAAATAATCAATTTTACCTTATTATCAGGTGTGGTTGCAGTAACATTATTCCCGAATTATTTTTTTAAGGTACAAAAAAGCTATAATAAAAAACCTAATATATCGCGCAAAGCTCATTTCTTCCTCAAAGCCGATATTCTACCCCGAACTCAAAAACTTCAAACAGACGCTGGTTAATAATGGATTTCCTAATCACGTCATTGACGAACAAATCAAACAGACACTCCAAGAAACGCTGGCCACAAGGAAAAACATACTACGTCAAATACTTCTTCAAATAACATTTACTATCGCAACCAGATGCACAGGAATGAAATAGCACTAAAAAAAAATTCACTTCCGGACTTGCCTGTGATTAATCAATATTTTGATTAATTCATTGCAATTAACCCTGAATATCCTTTATGGTTAAACTTGAGTAGGTTATTTCTATTTTCACCTTAATTATATATATATATATATATATATATATATATATATATATATATAGTAGCGTGGACGTGAAGTCAAAAGCGCTTGGTTACTGACAGTTTCTCGCCAATGCGACAATATATTATCATTATATATTATCATTATTTATCATTATATATATATATATATATATATATATATATATATATATATATATATATATATAGTTAAGAATTAATGCCAAATGAAATAAAAATAAATGACATGAATGCAACAAACGAGAAATTCGTTTACAAAGTAAAATAATAATTTTTTTGAGAGAGAGAGGTTCCTAATGGAAAGCCTTCCTCATCAATTACTGGACTCTTTTGAAGCATTGAATTAATAAAATTATTATATAGAAAGCAACTGACTAGTTCACATTACTAATGAATATAGCAAACTAGAGTATATATATATATGGAAATATGGTGAGGAAATTAATCCAAAAATATGAGAAGAAAATATTTTCAAAAATATAAAAACACAGGATGTTACGATCAGGGGAACAATTTTATGTGTCAATACTTAAGTATTTCGGTATATTGTACCATCTTCAGGACACTGTTATGGAATGTTTTTGTGAGGGACAAAATGAAAAATGTTAAGTGTATAGTGAATGTGTGAATATGATGTTATTAATCGTTAATTTTTATATGTGCGTTTGTTACGTAATCAGCTTTTGTAAACAAACGCACATATAAAATTAACGGTTAATAACATCATATTCACACATTCACTATACACTTAACATTTTTCATTTTGTCCCTCACAAAAACATTCCATAACAGTGTCCTGAAGATGGTACAATATACCGAAATACTTAAGTATTGACACATAAAATTGTTCCCCTGATCATAACATCCTGTGTTTGTTATATTTTTGAAAATATTTTCTTCTTAATATATATATATATATATATATATATATATATCGACAGATAGATAGATATATAGTGTGAGAGAGAGAGAGAGAGAGGGAGAGAGAGAGAGAGAGAGAGTGAGAGAGAGTGAGAGAGAGAAAGAGAAAAAAAAAGAGAGAGAGAGAGAGAGGAAAAGAGTTAAATGAAAAGAGGCCTACTGAAAAAAACTACTTTCTTTTCATAAAAAATTTGGCAAAAAATGAAATAAAAGAACAACAGAAGAGGAAGCCAAAAATCTTTTTAAATTTCAAAATATTAAAAAATAAATTTAAAAAAGCAAAAAAAGAAAAGAAAATCTAATATGAAAATCTTTTGAAATTAAAGAACATTCTTGAATGCCCAAAGAAAGTACAAATAGAAAAAAAAAATTCAAAACCTAAAAAAAAATATAAACGTAAAAATACTACTACTACTACTACTACTACTACTACTAATAATAATAATAATAATAATAATAATTTGGCGGGAAAAACGACAGGAAGTCATAAAAAAGCGAGCACGTGAATTGGACCAAATTTGTGTAAATGAAACGAAATTTCATGCTATAGAAATTCAGTTCCTCCATTTTGAAAAGCAGAAAAATTTTGAGCGGGAAACATTAACACATGATTATGGCCGCGGCCTTTTTTATAAATTTGATTACACGCATGGGTCACCGTCTACTGTTCTGTCTGTTTGGTTATTTGGTTGGTTACATTTTACGGCATGTCAACCGTTGTTGGGTTATTCTATTACGAAGACGTTTTGTGTTATTCATTCTTGATGGGTGTTCAAAAAATTTTTAAAGTTACTTTTTTAAATGCATTTGTATAATTGGACACATGGCCTAGTGGATAAGGTAGTTAGGTTAAGACAGTTCTAAGTGACAGTTATCTCTAGATTCCGGGTTCAATCCTGTGTAGAGGCAGTAACATAGAAAAATAACTAACACAACTCCTACCCCAGCTATGGTTAGTGTGACAGAGAACACGAGGTGAGTGGCCCGCCGTATTTCGAAGGAAGCGGGCTAGGCTTTGCCTGGCATGTGGAATCGAACCCGCGTCCTTCGGAATGCGAACGGGCGACACATTGGCACCGAATTCACAATACTACTGTCCCGGATGTAAGCGCCAGGTGCCCGGATGATGGCTACGAAGATTCCGGCAGCTAGGATTGGCTCGGGAATCTCGTGCGTGGGGTGCAGACACCCGGATGTTGAAGGAAAATCTCGTATAAGTAGAGGTGGGGTGACGACAGCAAGCAGTTGTGATTTTTCAGCTTCTGATGATAATAGAGTTGGTGATTGTACGACGACGACGGATTTTTTTCTTGTGCTGTAGATTTTGTGACGGCGACGACATTGTTGACTCCCCCCTTCTCTTCAACAAGTCGAATTTATTTTCCCCCTCTATTTTCTTTTTCTTTTTCGTACCAGAGTTAGCGGAATGAGAACAGAATAACCCCGTGGACTAAATCAAAGTTCCGTGATGGCTCCCAATTACGACAAGAAAGTTCCCGAGTTAGAAAAGAAGGTTCCCGAGTCCGAGAAGGTTCCCGAATCCGACAAGAAATACCTGAAGAAGGCCGGAGGGCATATCGGCCGAAACGTTGTACAAATAACAATGAAGATGGGGACAATAGTCTGAATAACGCAGATAATGCTAATTTTTATAATAATAAGGTACTAACCCTCTGGGTCAGGGTGTTCAACAACCCAGCCCAGGATTCGACCGCCACGGTGGAGAACGACTCAATCAATAAGACTTGTTGTTTTTCTTATAAAGCTTTATTAAACAAACCAGATAGATGGAGAGAGATAGAAAAATGAAATAGATAAAAAGGGGGGAGATATATAGAGAGGTAGAAAAAAGGAAATAGAGAGAAAGAGAAAAATTAAATAGATAGATATATTGATAGATATGCTGATAGATAGATAGATAGATACGACATGCTGGTAAGTACATATTGCAATGTGATTTCAAATCTTAGAATAATAATAACACTGGTTTACAAAGAAATTGAGGCAAGCACAAAAATAACTGTTTTAACCTAATTTGGGGGTTCTGAATTCAGATTTGAAATCCGTTTTTACTCATCACCTCTAGTTTTTTTAGATATGCATACTGTACATTTTGTACACATACTGTACTTAAAGGCGTATATGCATTCAGGGTTAATTTCTAATATTGTGTCATTATGTCTTCTTTTTTAGTTATTATGCAATAAATGTAGGTGATAGCATTACATTATATATATATATATCAAGACGTATTTTGGCAGCTAAGCGTAGCCAACACGTCTCAATCAACAGCCAGTAGTGCTCTGGCAATAAAGCAGATCATCTAAGAAAACACATTTCTAACTGTCTGTGAATTGTTTACATTGTGTCATCCAATTATATTTATTCCGTCAATGTTCTTTATCTATCCTGTTTTATCTGTAATAAGCTGCTGCAACTGTTGAAATAAGCACGTATATACTCTGTATATACTAAAATGAGACTATTTAAAAGACAGAAAACTAGAGGGATAGAGCAAAACTGTTTATAAATTGGAATTCAGCACACCCAAATTAATAAAAAAACACATATTCACATTCTTGCCTCAGACAAAAAATAATTTTTTTGTAAACCAGTGTAATTTGAATTGTATAAATATTAAAGGATTTCTCATATCTCAGTGATCGGGAAAATTTCCTACAAAAAGACAAAAACAGTTAAATACCCACAAAATATTTTGTATATTTATATGTACAAGCGGAACCCGTGGAAATTCCGCGAAGCAGTAAAGGAAGAAGTAACAAATATGTAAGCCCCAAATCTCTGTCTGTCTGTCTGTCTAACACACAAAGTACTCTCTCGTGTATATACCCGACGATGGGGTATATAACAAAAATAAGTGCTTGGTGTAATGGTTAAAATCATGGGAAATGGACTCGTCACCCCGAGTTCAAATCCTGGACGTGGTAATTGCATTTCACTTAGCGCTAATACCCTTGGGAAAGGTATGAATTCTACTCTCCCTCCAGCTATGGGTAAATAGTAGGGAAGACTGGGCTCTTTAACAAAAATAAAAATGTGTTATTGGTTCCTCATTAATCCTAAAGGTTTAAACACATCTGTATACATCACATATTCTTCAGTCAATTTCACATGGTTTGCATTTCTGAGTCACCATGAATTTGATGACAAACCTCTGTTCAAGCTTGGTGCACAGTTTGGGTTATACAACAATTCTTCTTTTGAGGTGCCTCAAGCACTGGCCAATCAACCCAGCCTTGTCTCTTTTTAATCAAGGCAGGTGTTGCATAACCCGTGGGATCCTGCTGATATTTTATAACATATATATTTTATAACACACACACACAGACACACACACATATATAATATATATATATATATATATATATGTGTGTGTGTGTGTGTGTGCTGCAGCATATAAGCCCTCAATGTTTCCATTTTGGCATCCTCAAGCAACGAGTTGCACCTGGCTGTACTCGAGGCCCTCCTCATCAACAGGTTCCGTCCCGCTCTTTGCATACAAAAGCAGTTTTATTCTTTACTCCTTTTCGGCCATACGTTCTTGATCCAACCAACATGAAGAATATATATATCTATCTTATTATAATGGAGATATATATATTCTTCATGTCAATAACTAAGAGAATTGTGACTTGAGTAGGAATATAGTTTCGGTTACAGACAGAAAAACACACAATCTATCTTATTATAATGGAGATTGTGTGTTTTTCTGTCTGTAACCGAAACTATATTCCTACTCAAGTCACAATTCTCTTAGTTATTGACATCACATTCTCCATGATTTTATTTTTATCTAAACCTCAATTATTAATAAAATTGTCTTACATTATTAATACTGTTAACTATGTCTACACACTAACAACATGCAATTATATTTATATATACAACAAAATAGCGCTTTACAATGTGAACGGGAAGGCTAATTTGCATATTAATATTAAAAAATCGAATTTAATAAATATATGCTTAGTATTATTGATTTCTAACTGTTTGGTTTTATTTTAATGAATATAAGCAAAAATCTCTTCAACGAATCTTAAATGAAATCCATCAACAAGATAAAATAACTGTCATTTTATTCTTTACTTCCTCTTATAACTAAATACTTAAATTAGAAAAAATAACAATGAAAGACGAGAGTGATGGAAGAGTAAGTTTCAGTTGTTCCATTTTTTATTATACTCCCTCTGTTTCAAATCTTTTATTATACTCCCTCTGTTTCAAATCTTTTTATCTGTATTCTTATTTAGTTTCATTAGCCTTTCTAATTTAATACAATATTTTATTACATTAAAACTTAAATACTTGCACCCGGAGGGTGCATATATTTGCTAGTATATATATATATATATATATATATATATATATATATATGTGTGTGTGTGTGTGTGTGTGTGTTGGCAGCATTCTTTCATTTATACATGTAGAATAAACAAAAGACACGTCTCCTGTTTAACGATTTTATTGATGATTTTTTTCAAGTTTTCTGGCCAACTTTTTTATATTTGGATGGAATTCGTGGATTAGTCCACCAAAGTTCATATCCCGAGTACTTTGAAGTACTTTTTAAAATGCCTACAAAACTTTTCCCATTAATTCTCCTCCATCCACCCTCTACATCCATTTACTTTGAAAAAAAACCCAAAAACAAAAAAACTGGAACACATCACCCCTGATGAGGGCACTTCGAAGTGCCGAAAGTACTCGAGATATGAACTTCGGTGGACTAATACACAAGTTCCAACCAAATATTTAAAAAAAAAACGTTGACCAGAAAGCTTGAAAAGATCATCAATAAAATTGTTAAACAGATGTGTCTTTTGTTTAATTCTCTCTCTCTCTCTCTCTCTCTCTCTCTCTATATATATATATATATATATATATATATATATATATATATATATATATATACTTTGTTGGGGTACCAAGTTTCTTGGTACAAGGTGATTCTAGGCTGGTCCTATTCTCTACCAGTAGTTTGTTGTAGAGTTCAGGTTCCGTTATGAGATAAATGTGGTCTGACGAAGCTCTGTGGGCCCCAGATACCCACGTGTGGAAATAGTCCATAATCACAATACCCATGGTATTTAAGGCCTTTTTTATTCACAAATGTCTCTCTCTCTCTCTCTCGTAGAGAGTTTTATAACTTGCTTGAAGCATTGTGTATATATTTGTTAGGAGGTTGATTATATATATATATATATATATATATATATATATATATATATATATATATATATATATGTGTATGCATATATACAGGCTAATTATTTTTAAATTTATGCACTGCCAATCATAACTTATATTCATACATATCTTACTTGACCAATGGCAGAAGTCACTGTGGACATGACCCAAAGGTCGAGTAAGTGTTTTTTTGTTGTTTTTTTTTTTTGCCGTACAGGTATGCGCGTATGTGTATGTGTGTGCACACCTGAGTGTGTACGTATATCCGTATTAACAAGAAGAACCCAATCAATTCGACCAAAATCAATACTTTCCAGCCACTGCTGGAATTTAATCAGCATAGAGTAGGTGTTGTGGCGGGGGGGGGGAGGGTGTGTGTGTGTGTGTGTGTGTGTGGTTGGTTGCGTGATCGAATGTCCGAACTGCTAAATCAATCGGAGTGAAATAATGGCCGTCTGGTGTCGCTAATCCGGCAAAGCGTCCCACTCCCCCCCCTCTCTCTCTCTCTCTCTCTCTCTCTCTCTCTCTCTCTTCCCTCGCTCTCCTCCTCTTTCTTTGGATTCGATACGGCAAAACGATCCAAAACACGAAGCATGGCAGCAACGAGGAGACAACTACCTTTTATCGATGGTGGTGGGGCTAGCGATTAAGAGGGACGGAGGGTGGGGAGGGGTCATTCGTTCGTCGCGTTAATCGATATGGGTCGATACGGAGTGGATAAATGGGAACAATGGTTTCATTACGTGAACATGAATTAACAACACCTCGCGTGAAACTCCGAGTAATGGAGTGGGCCGAGCGGAAACATGATTTTAATATTTCAGGTTTTCAACCTGTTCGGCTAATAATGCTATTGAACCAGATACAATCTGCACGTTTCGTATTTAGATTTTATACAATATTTTCATTTCGCTCCATTAGAGTTTGTCACACACGCCATAGTGGGTGGTTCATTGAAGGCTGAATTACAAGTCTCCTCAGGTCTGCAGGACTCTTTTGAGTATTCTAACCGATCTTAACAATGCTGTTGTCGGGATGGTCTCGTATTATTATTATTAGTTTTTCACACCAGTATTAGCTGATGGTATTTCCCTGGAGTCTGAGTGACAACAAGTCCCCTCAGGTCTCCAGTACTCTTCTGAATATTCAAGCCGATTGCAGCAGTGCAGTAGTGTGGAAGGTCTCAATTCCTCCTCTGATATCCAGTTCGACCAGACTTTTTCCCAGAACCTTGGGGACCGTTCCAAGGACACCAATTATCATTGAAAGTGCCTTTATGTTTCATAGTTTTCTCAGTTCTCTGGCAAGGTCCTAGAATTTTTGTATCATTCTTCTTCTTCTTCTTCTTCTTCTTCTTCTTCTTCTTCTTCTTCTTCTTCTTCTTCTTCTTCTTCTTCATTATTATTTTCACTCCTTTTGAGATTTTCACATCAGCATTAGCTGCTGGTATTTCACTGGAGTCTGAATGACAAGTCTCCTCATGTCTCCAGGACTCTTCTGAGTATTCTAGCCGATTGCATCAGTGCAGTAGTCTGGATGGTCTCAATTCTTCCTCTGATTTCCAGATCCTCCAGTCTTTTTTCCAAGTTTATTGGGACCGTTCCAACTACAATTGGTATCACTTTCACTTTCATGTTCCACAGCTTTTTCAATTCTCTGGCAAGGTCCAGTTATTAAGTATTCTAACCGATCTTAACAATGCTGTTGTTTGAATGGTCTCGATTCTTCCTCTGGTTTCCAGTTCGACTAGACTCTTTTCCAGACCTTGAGGACCGTTCCAAGGATACCAATTATGATTGAGACGGCATTTATGTTTCATAATTTTCTCAGTTCTCTGGCAAGGTCTTCTTCTTCTTCTTCTTCTTCATTATTATTATTATTATTATTATTATTATTATTTCACTCGGTGAAAGTTCGTTAAAATCCCCTCTAAGGAGCTCTACCGAGTTTTGGGAGGAAATAATAGTCATCCACTGGGACACACACACACACACACACACACACACACACACAAACACACACACACACACAAACACACACAACACACACACACACACACACACACACACACACACACACACACACACACACACACACACACACACACACACACACACACACACACACACACATATATATATATATATATATATATCATAAAATAGAAAGTCCGCAAAATGGATTATATTTTTTTAATTATTCTACATTTGCGACACGTGTTTCAGATCTTCTGATATCTTCTTCAGGCATTAATTAACCATATTCTGTTATATGTTAAATATTATTGATATTTAGTTAATGCCTGAAGAAGATATCAGAAGATCTGAAAGACGTGGCACAATTGTAAAATAATGATAAAATTAAATAAAAAAACATAATCCATTTTGCGGACCTTCTTTTTTATAAAATATTTAATTTTCTCCCGTTGAACCCACAACAATACCTTATATATATATATATATATATATATATATATATATATATATATATATATATATATATCCTCATACACAGAAACGATGTTAATGCACGCATAGGAAAGGCATGGACCACTATAAATAAATTATCAGTCATATGGAAATACAATCTCACAGACATGAGACAATTCTTCCAGGTCGTTGTCGTATCAGTGCTGCTGTATGGCTGCACCACTTGGACCCTAACGAAGTGACTAGAGAATAAACAAGATGGGAGCTGCACAAGAATGCAGTGTGCAGTCTTAAACAAATCGTAGAAACAACACCCCACGAGAAAACAGCTGTACGACCACCTGCCACATATCACCCAAACCATCCGAGTAAGATGGACAAGACACGCTGGAGAAGCAAGGACGAACTCATAAGAGACATCCTCCTGTGGAAGTCAGAACATGGGCTCGCCAGTGTGGCCCGATAAGCAAAGACGTACATTGACTAGATCTGTACGGATACTGGATGCTGCGTAGAGGACCTCCGGTGAATGAGGAATGATAGGGATGGATGGAGAGAGGTTGTCATGGATGCCCGTGCTAACAGAGTGACATGATGATCATGATATATATATATATATAATATATATATATTATATATATATATATATATATTCATCCACAGAAAGCGATGTTGATGCACGCATAGAAAAGCATTACTCTGTTAGCACGGGCATCCATGACAACCCTCTCCATCCATACCCTATCATTCCTCATGATCCCGGGAGGTCCTCTACGCAGGCATCCAGTATCCTGTACAGATTCTAGTCAATGTACGTCTTGCTTTCGGGCCACACTGGCGAGCCCATGTTTCTGACTTCACAGGAGGAATGTCTCTTATGAGTTCGTCCTTCTTCTCCAGAGTGTCTGTCCATCTTACTCGGATGGTTTGGTGATATGTGGCAGTGGTCGTACGCTGTTTTCCTCGTTGGGTGTTGTTTCTACGATTTGTTTAAGACTGCACACTGCATTCTTGTGGCAGCTTCCCAGTCTTGTTTATTCTATAAGTCACTTCGTTAGGGTCCAAGTGGTCAGCCATACCAGCAAGCACTGATACGACAA
>CM042175.1:52553895-52558895 GCA_023376005.1 Doryteuthis pealeii | reverse complement strand
CATATACCAACAAATGCCCTGAAGATGATCTAATTAATAGATCGAAACACTGCAGCGTCGACCAATAAACTCGCCACTTAATCCATTTAAACCTGTGTTTTTTCATTTTTCCTAATATACTACATAGATAGATAAATAATGAACGGATTTACATAGATAGATAGTTGGTTGGTTTATTAATTTTAACGGCATATCAACCCGTCCAGGGTTATATCATGCCTAGCGGTTGGTGTGTAATACATATAGTGTATTCATATATATACATTTAGTAATTGGTTTTAACAATGTGTTAGCATTATTGGGAATTATATTGTATGGTATTGATTTGTTTCATGTCTATATTCTATGGTATAATTTTATTTCCCTTAAAAAAAAGAAAATATCCTCAATGTTAACATTTTCAAATAGATCCTTCATATTGTTTGCTTTAAAATAATGTTTTCTGGTGTGAGCAAAAAATCTGCATTCCATCAATAAGTATGTATGTATATGGCCCTTGTTTAGCCTGCAGAGTTATACAGTGCACACTTCTTATAAATAGATTAGAAGCAGAGCACGCATTGATCCAATTGAGACCATCCTATCGCAACGCCAACTGCGATGGTTGGGACACACCATCCGCATGCCTGCAGACAGACTCCCCCGTAAACTACTTTACAGTGAACACACAGATGGTACGCGGAGGACAGGACCCCCCCCCCAAAGAAGGTTGTTCAAAGACCATATCAAGACAACGCTGAAGAAATGTAACATCACACCTTCAAGCGTGAAAGATCAGGCCTTTAACAGACAGGGTTGGTGGGACACCTGCCGCACAGGAACTAATCAGCTCAATAATGAGATAAACGGGAGTGCAGAGCGGCGACGTCTTCATCGTCATGAACAACCAAATGTAGATGGGAATTTTCCCTTTCAATGTGTGTGATCGCATCTGAAAGTCCAGAATTAAGTTTAGTATTGGGGGGGGGGTCATACCACACTATAGATGATGCAGTCAGCATATTCAAATCTCCGATGGAAGGGTATTTTTTTTTTTACTTGATAAAAGTAGAAAATATAGTCGCCTGGCTTTCCCGTTCCCTGGTAGATTCAGAAACAACGTCTTTACTGTTCAAACAAAAACATAGAAGGTATGAGTATAAGAACTATACAGAAGCCAATGCAACATTATGATACAGTCACCATATTCAAATCTCCTATGGAAGGGTACAAAATTAATTTTTTATACTTGATAAATGTAAAAGATATAGCCGCTTGGCTTTACGGTTCACTGGCAGGTTCAGAGACAACGTCTTTACTGTTCAAATAGACACATAGAAGATATGAGTATAAGAACTATACAGAAGCCAATGCAACATTTCGCCAAACGTGCCTCTGTTCGCAGTGACCTCCTCATTGTAGTCTTCTACATGCAAATACATCTGAAAGACTTGACATTTGTTTTCTCTTTGGTGCCTTGATACAGTACATTTGGTATTTGAGGGTGTCTTATTGTACTGCAGGTGATACAGTCAGCATATTCAAATCTCCGATGGAATGGTAAAAATGTTGTTGTTTTTTTAATTGATAAATGTAGAAAATATAAACGTTTGGCTTTGCCGTTCCATGGCAGGTTCAGAGACAACGTCTTTACTGTTCAAACAGACACATAGAAGATGTGAGTATAATAAGTAGTATAGAAGCCAATGCAATATTACACTAAGCGCGCCTCTGCTCACAGTGACCTCATCATTGTAGTCTTATACATGCAAATACATTCGAAAAGACTAGAGTTTTTTTATGCAATGATCCAGTAAGTTTGATGTTTGGGAGCGGGTCTTATCGCACTGTAGGTGATACAGTCAGCATATTCAAAGCTTCGATCGAAGGCCACGAATTTGATTTTTTTTACTTGATAAATGTGGAAAATATAGCCGTTTGTTTTTACCGTTCTCTGGCAGGTTCAGAGACAACGTCTTTACTGTTCAAACAGACACATAGAATATGTGAATATAAGCAGTATAGAAGGTAATGCAACAATACTGTGGGTGATACAGTCAGCATATTCAATGTGGTAAGACCCCAACACTAAACTTAATGGATCAAGCCACTAAAGAAAAAAAAATTATAGTCTTTTCGAAAGCATTTGCATGTAGAAGACTACAATGAGGAGGTTACTGCGAGTAGAGGTGCGTTTGGCATATTGTTGCATTACCTTCTATACTGTTTATATTCACATCTATGTGTCTGTTTGAACAGTAAAGACGTTGTCTCTGAACCTGTCAAGGAACGGTAAAGCTAAATGGCTATATTTTCTTTTATCAAGTAAAAAAAATGTACCTTTCTATCTGAGCTTTGAATATGCTGACTGTATCACCCACAAAGCTCAGATAGAAGGGTACTTTTTTTTTACTTGATAAAAGAAAATATAGCCGTTTGGCTTTACCGTTCCTTGGCAGGTTCAGAGACAACGTCTTTACTGTTCAAACAGACAGACATAGAAGATGTGAGTATAAGAACTATATAGAAACCAATGTAACATTACGCTAAGCGCGCCTCTGCTCGCAGTGACCCCCTCATTGTAGTCTTCTACGTGCGAATACATTTGAAAAACTAGAAATGATTTTTTTTATTTCTTTAATGCCTTGATCCAGTAAATTTGGTGTTTGGGGGTGTCTTATTGCACTGCAGGGGATACAGTTACCATATTCAAATCTCCGATGGATGAGTACAATTTTTTTTTAATACTTGATAAATATAAAAAATATAGCCGCTTGGCTTTACCGTTCCCTGGTAGGTTCAGAGACAACGTCTTTACTGTTCAAACAGACACATAGAAGGTGTGAGTATAATAAGCAGTATAGAAGATAATGCAAGAATACGCCAAATACGCCTCTGCTCGCCGTAACCTCCTCATTGTAGTCTTCTACATGCAAATGCTTTCGAAAAGACTAGAATTTTTTTTTCTTCTTTAATGCCTTGATCCATTAAGTTTCGTGTTGGGGGTGTCATACCACACTGTGGGTGATACAATCACCATATTCAAATCTCCGATGGAAGGGAACAAAATTTAGTTTTTTTATACTTGATAAATGTAAAAAATATAACCGCTTGGCTTTACCGTTCCCTGGCAGGTTCAGAGACAACGTCTTTACTGTTCAAATAGATATGAAGCAGTATAGAAGGCAATGCAACATTACGCTAAGCGCGCCGCTGCTCGCAGTGACCTCCTCATTGTAGTCTTATACATGCAAATACATCTGAAAAGACTAGAATTTTATTTTATTTATTTTATTATATTATTTTTGTTTTTTTATATCTTTAATGTTTTGCTCTTTTGTGTCGACGGTTTTATTATTATTTTGTCACACGAGGAAAAGTAAAAATAAAAATAAGTAAATAAATAAAAGAAGCCCGAAGAAGCTAAACAACGGCATTCAAGATAATTTGCTTACATTGTTTACATAGTACAAATTTGATGGGGGATTGGGTGTGTGTGTGGGGGGGAGTGCGTTGTGTGTGGTGGGTGGTGATGGTGTGGGGGGACGTTGCTCACAATTAGCCTGAGTTTTTGTTTATACAATTCGTTAGATTGTTCGGCTTGTCTCATCTCCTGTCCGTCTTTATATCGATTTTACTCTCTCTAAACAAAGAAAAAGGAAAAAAAAAATTACATCAAGAAAATTGATCGTACTCTTCTACATGTACATACATACCAACCCTTCAACAGGATGTGACACAAGGCCATTTTTTAGCGGAGTTTAACAGGTTTGAATTCAGAGTCTTCCTTCTCTGGTTACCTAGCCATGGTTAAAGAGCCAAGTCTACCCTGCTATTTACCCATAGCTGGATGAAGAATTGGATTCATACTTTTCCCAAGGGTATTTCTAAATACACGCTCCTACATTTGGGGCGCTGGTAGGTGTCGTCAGTGATGTAGTATGCATGGGTCACTGGAAAGTTTCGGGTCTTTCAACATCAAACTTCCCTCGCCAGGCTGACCCTATCAGAGATGATCAAAACTCTGATCCACCCACTAACTTGAGACGCTAACAGACGTGTTTTTTGGACGAGTGTAAAATTCTCCACTGCGCATCTGATTAGCTGGCGCTAACAACCAGTTAAATGCACGGCACATTCTATTTAAGCGGTGTACGCGGAAAATCACACTTTTCTTTCTTCAAAATGGATTACAAACTTTAGGAGGTAGAAGGTGAGTTAACCCTTAAATTATAAACAGACGTGAGAAGACTATTTTTTTAAAATTTCAACGTTTTGTTTTAATTTCTAATTTTGTATTCTATATATTATCTTATTATTATGTTATCTTTATTTTTATTTTATTTACGCATTTGCACCCCCCCCATTTATTTTTACTTTTTTAAAATTCAAATTACTTTATATAATTACATGGTTGTAACATTATATAAAAGAAAAAAATCAGTGTAACGGTAATGTCTTATAAAATAATAAAGAGCTCTAAACAAAGCAAAGTCTTGTGTTTGTTAACCAAAAACTCCATAACATAAGAAGTCCCAGTATCTGGTACAGATGATCCAGCCTAGATTAAGAAAAACATCTACCAGCCCAGAGCAGCCCAGATAGCAAGATAGAAGATAATAGATAAATGAAGCCATCTACTCAGAACTATGGAAGAAGATATATAACATAAGTATAAAAAAGATAAGTATATATATATATATATTTACCAACCCTTCTGTGGGCTGGGGGTGGGGTGAAGGACGTTGCTCACAATTAGCCTGAGTTTTTTTGTTTAAACAATTCGTTTTCTCTTCCCATGTCTGTCTTTATATCGATTTTACTGTCTCTAACCAAAGAAACAGGCGATATCCCGCACAAACAGTCACAGATGCAGACTATGCTGATGACCTTGCACTTCTTGCAGATAACCGGCACA
Organism: Doryteuthis pealeii; assembly: GCA_023376005.1. Lineage (NCBI taxonomy): Eukaryota > Metazoa > Mollusca > Cephalopoda > Myopsida > Loliginidae > Doryteuthis > Doryteuthis pealeii. Next base: position 52,553,998 of record CM042175.1, on the reverse strand, counting down.
GGGTGAGTCACTGCTACATAGCTTAGAGGAGGCAGCAAAGAATATCGGCCTCTATGTGAACTCCGATAAAACAGAGTTTATGAGTTTCAAAAAGAAAGGAAGC
>CM042175.1:52543895-52546395 GCA_023376005.1 Doryteuthis pealeii | reverse complement strand
TTTTATCCATTCTATACTTTCTTTCCTTTATTTATTTTTTCAACATATATATATATATATATATATATATATATATATATATATATATATATATATTACTAGCAAAAGTACCCGGTCCATGACCGGACTAAAACAAATTAGGAACACCAAAGAGGGAATGTGAAGAGAGAAAATAAGAGGAAAATGATTTATTAATTTTTTTTTAAATCGCCGAGAATTTGTAAAGTAGAATGTTTGTTTATTTTACAAATTTTTTTCTTTTTTTTTTGTTTACATTTAAGATATTATTTTAAAGAATGCAATCCTAAACTTTATTGGAGATTTAACGATAAACAAAGCTAAGCATTAGTGTATTATGATATTCGTTTATTTTAAGAATGGTCTTTTTTTGTTTACATTTTTGAAACAGTTTTATTTTTTTAAGCGAGTTTCTTTGCCTGTTGATTTCCATGGTAGAAATGTATTATTTGAATTCCTTTTTTACTGTACTAAAATGTAACAATAACATTCTAAGAATTAAACACTTACAATTGTCCGTATTACAATGAATATATGACAATTATAAAGGACAAGTTTGAAATAGATTTATTGGTCAGATTTTAATCATAATTTATTTCAGGACATATTATCTGCTATACACCTAAAATATTTATGATATAACTAGCAAAAATAGTTTTAACATCAAAAACCTGCTTAATGTTTCTATCACAACATCTTATTATAATGGAGATTGTGTGCTTTTCTGTCTGTAACCGAAACTAAATCACTACTCAAGTCACAATTCCCTTTGTTACTGACGTCACATTGACCATGAATATATTTTTATTTAAATCTCAATTATTGATAAAATTGTTTTACATTGAGGGGCCGGGTTAGCTCAGTCGGTAGAGCGTTCGGCTAGAAACTACAAGGTTCCTAGTTCGATACCGGTCCCCGCCAACTCAGCGTTATGAGTAGCACAGGGATCTGTGCGGTAAAGTAAGGAGCTGATGGTAGGTGTGGCGCTCCACCTCAGATGTTAAAACAATCTCCTTGGTCTAGCGCTATTGAAAAGGGGATAGACTCCCTCGCTGACTGGCTGATACCGACTTTAGGCCGCCCCGTCGACTTTACTTTACTTTACTTATACAACAAAATAGCGGTTTACAGTGTGAAGGGGAAGGCTAATTTGCATATTGATATTAAAAAATCAAATTTAATAAATATGTGCTTAGTATTATTGATATCTAACTGTTTGGTTTTATTTTAATGAATATAAGCAAAAATCTCTTCAATGAATCTTAAATGAAATCCATTAACAAGAAAACATAACTGTTATTTTATTCTTTACTTTCTCTTTTAACTAAATACTTAAATTAGAAAAAATAACAATGAAAGACGAGAGTGATGGAAGAGTAAGTTTCAGTTGTTCTATTTTTCGATTATACCCCCCTCTGTTTCAAATATTTTTATCTGCATTCTTATTTAGTTTCATTAGCCTTTCTAATCTAATATGATATTTTATTACATTAAAACTTATATACTTGTACCCGGAGGGTGCATATATTTGCTAGTACATCTAAAATTTGTAGTATTAAAACTATTTGGCTAACACAGCAATGTTGACTATGTATGATGGCATATACACATGAATGTATTTTGTTTGCAAAAGAATTTCTAAGAACTTATCTTACAGAAGGTTAAATACTTTTCTCTCTCTCTTTTTTTTTTTTTTTTTTTGTAAATTACACCCAATTTCTTTCAGGTGTTTTTAAATCCAACTCTTGTAGAAATAAAAGTAAATATCTCGTCAGAAAATGGTGTAAACAGATTAAATATAAAGGACTTAAAATATATTACTGTCTACTGGAATCTATATGTCTGTTCTAATATGTTTATTAAACTTACTTTTTAAAATAAATAATTCAATATATTCTTGTTTTCTTTTTTTCTTTTGTTTTAGTTTATAATAGTGTTTTGTTTTTTTGTTTTTTTTTGTTTTTTTCTAAAACTATTTTGTACAAATTGAAAGAATTAATAATAATAAAAAGATTGAGTTATTATTAATCGTCAAATGTTTTCGTTTATTAGTTCGCTGTATCATATCCTACTCGTGTCAAATAGGTTGGGTAAATACCTACTCTTTGGAAAGGTATGAATCCAACTATTCTCCCTACATAGTAGGGCAGAGTAGGCTCTTTAACCTTGGTTTGGCAATCAGTCTAGGAGAAGGAAAACTCTGAATTTAGATCTGTTAAACTCTGCTAAAAATTGACCTTGTGCCACTTCCTGCACATGGGGAGGGGTTAGTAAATATATAATCTTCTATAGCCTCCAGCTAATTCGCTGATATTCAGTCTCTCTCTAGTTTCCCTAATATTATTCACCTTGCATTTTTGTAGTTGGGGAATTTCTTCTAATTTCTTGTGGTCTGTAATCTGTTATCTGTTACTATCTTCATTTCTTCTTTTTAACTTCTGTTAAATAGTCTGGTTCTCAAGAAGCTTGTTCACCAAAGTCT
>CM042175.1:52526395-52541395 GCA_023376005.1 Doryteuthis pealeii | reverse complement strand
CCAACCTTCCCTATCATTCATCGATTCTGGGAGTTTCTTCCTGCAGCAGTCAGCATCCCTACATAGTTGGTCAATGTAGGTCCTGACTGGGTTGCCCACATTAGCGCGCCCATGTGCTGGCTTCCACAGTAGTACGTCGCTTACGATCTCGTCCTTGCTTCTCCAGCAGTGTCCTGCATGTCTAGCCCGTCTTACTCGCAAGGTTTGTGAGATGGGGGTCATTTGACCGTACAGTTGCTTTTTTGTGGGGTGCTGCCTCCACGACTTATTCAGGACCGCTCGCAGCATTCTCGTGCAGCTCCCATCCAGCTTATTCTCAAGGCGCTTCGTTAGGGTCCAGGTGGTACAGCCATATAGCAGTACCGACACAACTACAGCCTGGAAGAATCGTCTCTTTAGCCTGTCGGGGAGATCGGATTTCCATATGACTGATAATTTGTTGGTGGCCAACCATGCCTTTCCTATTCGAGTGTTAACCTCGCTTTCTGTGGATAAGACACTGCTACCTAAATATGTGAATTTTTCTACTGACTTAAGAGGCTTGCCATCAAGTGTGGAGATGTCTCCTTGCTTTTTTAAGCTCATGAACTCAGTTTTATCAGAGTTCACATAAAGGCCGACGTTCTTTGCTGCCTCCACCAGACTGTGTAGAAGTGCTTCAGCCTGTGCCGGTGTATCTGCAAGAAGTGCGATGTCATCAGCAGAGTCTACATCTGTGACAGTTTGTGCAGGGTATCGCCTGTTTCTTGCCTTTCTTAGTGCGAAACCTTTTTCTTTTATGGTATCTAGTGATGTTCGGAGTACATAGTCTAGGCATATGATAAATATATATGGTGCTAATGTATCTCCCTGCAGGACCCCAGCGGTGATGTCAAAGAAATCTGTGTCGCCATCAGGTGAGCGTACCATTGCTTTAGTGTCTTTGTAGAGCATCATTATGGCGGCAACAGTTTCTTTGGGGAGACCATATGCTAGTAGTATTTGTTCCATTTTCCCTCTGTGTATGGAATAAAATGCCTTAGAAAAATATACGAATAGTAGCGTTGCCTCCAGATTTTTTGCTCGAACACCTTCTATGATTCGTCGTATAGTCAGGATTTGAGAGGTTGTGAATCTATTTCTGTGTAATCCGTTTTGGTTTTTCCTAAGGATTTTCTCTATTTCAGGTCGGATGCGATTAAGAAGAAGGGCATTATATATCTTAGCTGCAATAGCAGTAACAGTTATGCCTAATATATATATATATATATATATATATATATATATATATATATATATGAGGACAGGAGTATTTGAATAAATTAGATAGGAGGATTCTAAAAATGTGTTCTATGGACAAGTGTGCAATGAAATGATGTTACAACTAAAGATTAAAATAAAACAAATTAAAAATTCACGACTGATTTTCACATGCCACGAGATTGAGTCGAGACATGTCGGAAGTTCGTGACAATACAAACTTCAAACATATCGATATAAGGTCACCTGAAAATCAGCCACGGGAAGCTTTGTCGTGAGTTTTTTGTCTGGTTTATCTTATTATTTAGGTTGATTGTTTGGTTTGATTTTAAGGCATGTCAACCCTTGTTGGGTTATTTTATGCTGAAAACCTTTTTGTTTTATTTCTTCTTGGTGGGGTTATATGTGAAAAAATTTGGGGATCATTTTAGATTTTGTTTCTTTTAAAAATTGGATGCATATTTAGACATCTGCTAAAATCAGTATTTCTGCTGAGTATTTGTTTGTTTTGTTTTACGGCATATCAACCTCAGTGGGTCATTTAATGCCGATAAAGTTTTGAAATAAATCAATTCTTAATGGATAATACAATTTTTTTATAAATACATTTTTCTATTTAACCCATAGATGGGACCCTAACAGGTACTACCACTCCAGGTCAGAGTGGACCAGAGAGCAATGGTGATGAAGGGGTGCTCCACATTCCCCAAACCTCCAGAACTGGAATCTCACCATCAGATAGAGTTTAACGTCATTCCCAGGACATGTAGACCCTCAGCCACCGCCTTCTAGCACCCATATGATAAAAAGGGTTAGGGCTTGCCATAAGGGCAATAGGGTTGGGGCAATCCTATAGGTGCTCGGGCTTGACATGACCAGCCGATTGATCGGATGAGGCCTCTCCGACCGCCCGTCTAGCCTTAGTAAGAGTCTAAGTGGAGTGTTACAGGTCATCCAATTTTGTGTATTTTGGCAGCAAGTTATTCCCAAGGAATGTGTTATTAAACAACAACAATAATAACAAAATCAATCTATATTACAGAAATCAAATGCACAAAAACTACAAATCCGATGAACATGTAATAACCAACATCATACATCAAACCCGTCAACCAACAACAGAAAATAATATAAAAATAACACAAACTCTCCTAAAAATCCCCTAAGTCAAACGAACGTAGTATATAGATTCATTTGTCCATTCCGAGAGTGTCTCTCAGAAAATAAACTATACACTAATAGCTACATTGGCCATACAACAACAACACTGTCCCGCCGTCTCACATACCATCTCTCCGACACTAGCAACATAAAACAACACTTAATTAAAAAACACCCAGAACAATCCACCTCCCCTGAAATTAGAAAAATCTTAAACGAAAATAATAAAATTATCTACAAAAATAATAAGAAGAAACGCCTACAGATCCTAAAAGCTATATGCATGAAAAAAATTTAAAAACTAACATTAACAAAATAGCATTTAAAGTCGGAGACAACGTATTAAATATCTTCAATAACTAACACTTACCTAACCCCCCTCTTAAAAATAATAGACTGTCCAAATTTGATAAAAACATAGATAACAGAACTAAAAAATGAACTAAAAACCAAATTACGTAACCCCATGATGACGACTGGCGAAATAGTCGAAAGCGCTCGGGATATTAGTATGGGAAATATCATAAATCAACTAGACCCAGACTCAAAAAAATCGCCAGAAGTTAAGGTAGCGTGGACATGGAGCACTTTGTTTAGAAGGGACTAATTGCGAAAATTCACCGCTTCGGCGCAAAGCTAGTCTCACTTGTTTACAAGTTAGAGACCTCTGGTGAGTTTATTTCCGGTTTAGGAAATATAGCGATTATTCTGCCTTCTATCCTTGGCAGCTGCTTGTGGACCCATCGGTAAGAAACTTGACGAGCGAAAGTTCGTTCGGGTCTCGAACCCGACCAGAGGTAGCTGCAGAAAAATAAGTATAGCTGCACTGATGAGGGGTAAACCCCGAAACGCGCGTCTGTAGATTGCTTTATATATATATATATATATATATATATATATATTTGTGAATAAAAATGCCTTAAATATCGTGGTTATGGACCATTTCCACTCGTGAGTATGCACACGAGCTTCTCAGACCACTGATATCTTTTATTTAGCTAAATAAAAGATATCAGTGGTCTGAAGAAGCTCGTGTGCATACTCACGAGTGGAAATGGTCCATAACCACAATGTCCATGGTATTTAAGGCATTTTTATTTACAAATAACTTTGCTCTGTTTACAATAATTAAACATTGAGCTCTCATACGGAATCTGAACTCTACAACAAACTACTGGTAGAGAATTAAGACCAGCCTAGAATCACCTTGTACCAAGAAACTTGATACCACACCAAAGTATATATATATATATATATATATATATATATATATATATAATGGACTCTCCTGTCGATTTTCGACGTATGAGGGTTCATACATACAATGAACACCCACACAGTGATTTGTTTATAGTGGTGAAGGCTTGTGTTGGACCATCCACACTTTTTGGCACAGTCGATAGGAAAGAATTGGTGCATAAAGGGTTGCCACAAACCCAATCAACGACCGACCTCAGGAATTTTGAATTCAGAGTTATCCCTCACCTAGACTGGTTACCTACCCAAGCCTGAAGGGCCCAGTCTGCCCTACTATTTACCCCATAGCTGGAGGGAGAATATATGGATTCATATCTTTCCCAAGGGTATTAGTGCTATCTGAAATGCCAACAGCTTCGTCTAGGAATTGAACTCGAATCGACGAGTCCATTTTCCACGACTCTAACAGTCCATTTTCCACGACTCTAACTATATATATACGACTCTAACTATATACGACTCTAACTATATATATATATATATATATATATATATATATATATATATATATAAACGACTCTAACTATGTGTGTATATATATATATATATATATGTATATATATATATATATATATAAACGACTCTAACTATGTGTGTGTATATATATATATATATATATATATATATATATATATATATATATATATATATATATATATATATATATATATAGTAATCCATATACAGAGTAGACTAATAAAAGAGAAAATCGAAATGTGATATATGTATATATAGAGAAGGTGTAGAATTATGTACGGCCGAATGCATCATTAAAATAACTGAATATTGCGTCAAACCTGCCGCGAATTTGGTCCAATTCTTCGAGTCTGAGACCTGGAAGAATTGGAATGGTATAACGGTAATAGAAGAAGGAGAAGAAAAAACAATTGGAAAAAGCAAGGAGCCAGAAACAGAACGATTCTTGAGTAATCTGTGGGACATTAAAAAAAAGGGGGGGAGAGAAATTGGAATTTAAATTTGGAATTTCGCAGTGTCGCCATTTTCAATGGCCGTTATTGTTTAGAGAGAGAGAGAGAGGGGGGAGGAGAAAAGATGGAGAGAGGGGAGGAGGGAAGGATAGATAGAAATAGAGAGAGAGAAAGTTACAGAGAGAGAGATAGAGAAAGAGAGAGAGAAGAAGATCGTACCATTGCTTTAGTGGTCTTTGTAGAGCATCATATGGCGGCAACAGTTTCTTTGGGGAGACCATATGCTAGTAGTATTTGTTCCATTTTCCCTCTGTGTATGGAATAAAATGCCTTAGAAAAATATACGAATAGTAGCGTTGCCTCCAGATTTTTTTGCTCGAACCCTTCTATGATTCGTCCGTATAGTCAGGATTTGAGAGGTTGTGAATCTATTTTCTGGGTAATCCGTTTTGGTTTTTTCCTAAGGATTTTCTCTATTTCGGTGGATGCGATTAAGAAGAAGGGCATTTATATCTTAGCGCAATAGCAGTAAAGTTATGCTTATTATATATATATATATATATATATATATATATATATATATATATAATTGAGGACAGGAGTATTTGAAAATTAGATAGGAGGATTCTAAAATGTGTTCTATGGACAAGTGTGCAATGAAATGATGTTACACTAAAGATTAAATAAAACAAATTAAAAATTCACGACTGATTTTCACATGCCACGAGATTGAGTCGAGACATGTCGGAAGTTCGTGACAATACAAAACTTCAAACATATCGATATAAGGTCACCTGAAAATCAGCACGGAGCTTTGTCGTGAGTTTTTTGTCTGGTTTATCTTTTTTTAGGTTGTTTGTTTGGTTTGATTTAAGGATGTCAACCTTGTTGGGTATTTTATGCTGAAAACTTTTTGTTTTATTTCTTCTTGGTGGGTTATATGTGAAAAAATTTGGGGATCATTTTAGATTTTGGTTTCTTTTAAAAATTGATGCATATTTAGAATCTGCTAAATCAGTATTTCTGCTGAGATTTTGTTTGTTTTGTTTATCGGCATATCAACTCAGTGGGTCATTTATGCCGATAAAGTTTTGAAATAAATCAATCTTAATGGAATAATACAATTTTTTTATAATACATTTTTCTATTTAACCCATAGATGGGACCCTAACAGGTACTACCATCCAGGTAGAGTGGACAGGAGCAATGGTGATGAAGGGGTGCTCCACACTCCAATGGAAACCACATAGAAACATTCACTCAGCTGAACCTAAATAGGGTTAGGGCTTGCCATAAGGCAATAGGGTTTGGGCAATCCCTATAGGTGCTGGGCTTGACATGACCAGCCGATTGATCGGAGAGGCCTTCTCCGACCGCCCGTCTAGCCTAAGTAAGAGTCTAAGTGGAGTGTTACAGGTCATCCAATTTTGTGTATTTTGGCAGCAAGTTTTCAAGAATGTGTTATTTAAAACAGCAATAATAACAAAATCAATCTATATTACAGAAATCAAATGCACAAAACTACAAATCGCGATGAACATGCTGATAGAATCAGTCAGTAGCTTATTATCTATCTATCAGTCAGTTAGCTTCTATCAGTCACATTTAAGCGGTCCTTAATCTTATCTATTCTTTATCCCTTATTCTCTATCCTATCTATCTATCGAGATCAGTTATCTATTATCTGATCTATCTATCTATCTATCAGTCACGTCAGTCCTGTTATATCTAATCTGTCAGTTAGCTACTATCTATCTTATTCTACTACAGAGCATAGCGTAATATCTAGTTTAAGTATTATCTATCTATCTATCTACGATTAATATCTAATCTATCTACGCAGTCAGTCGTCATCTTATAATTAGCTATCTATCTAATCTAATCTTATTATCTATCTCATCGAGGATCTGTTAATAATCTATTCTACCAGTCTGTTAATAATCTATCTATCTATCTATCTAGCTCATCTAATCTCTAATCAGTCAGTTATCTACTCTATCTATCTATCTATATCTATCTATCCTATCTATCAGTCCGTCAGTCAGTCAGTCTGTTAATATCTATTCTGTCAGTTTAGCTATCTAATCCTATCTACTATCTATCAGTCTGTTAATATCTATCTACCAGTCTGTTAATTTTATCTATCTATCTATCTATCTGGTCTTCTATCTATCTATCAGTCTGTATCTATTACCTATAGCTTTAATTATCTATCTACTATCTATTAACATCCATAGGTTATTATGCCAATCATCTACTCTTCTCAATTTGAATTTCACAACTGTAAACCCAAAATCTAACTCGATCACTATCTGTCCAAAACGACAGGTGCTAACAATATCATAACCACACACGTTTAATCGTTTAAAGATTAAATAAAGTTTTCTTCTTATATAGATAATTGGAGTGGAGGAGATAGTGAGGAGATGGGCTCTTACTTGTTCTTTGTCAGTGGCCATTTTCCTTTGGGCTGACTTCTTCCTTCTTCTTGTGCTCATTTCTTGTTTGTGATAAATAAGCAAGACTTTGTTGGTTTTTTAGACAGTATTCTTTATTACAAAAAACCCAAGCCCAAAACATATTGGATATTCCAAATATGTATGGCACATTAAAAAAGTGAATTCAATCGATAAAATACAAATTACATATTTAGAAAGATTAGTTTATCTTTTCTAACAAATAAATATTTCTAAGATAGGACCGGGAATACGCGAAAAATTCCGATTGAAACGATTAGGGCACGAATTTGGTCTATTTCAAATTATCAGTAGGCGGTGCCGTGTGGCCATTTTGTATCACTGCTGAAATAGGCAGCAGCCAACTAATTTTTTATGTTAGCAGTAGCCATGCCACAATTATCGCAATTATAACCCTTAATTAGTAGAAATCAATACCAAATTTGGTGAGTTTCTTAGTTAGAAATATTAAGATATATGCAAGATTTCGAATCTCGTGACATCTCTTTTCTGAGTTATACCTCGACACGTACATACCAAACTTTCTTATATATATATATATATATATTATATATATATATATATATATATATATATATATATAATCATCATCATCATGTCGCGCAATTTGCACGGTTATCATGACGATTTCTCGCAACCTTCCTATCATTCATCGATTCTGGAGTTCTTCTGTGCAGCAGTCAGAATCCCTACATAGTTGGTCAATGTAGGTCTGACTGGGTGGCCCACATTAGCGCGCCCATGTGCTGGCTTCCACAGAGTAACGTCGCTTACGATCTCATCCTTGCTTCTCAGCAGTGTCCTGCATGTCTAGCCCGTCTTACTCCGCAAGGTTTGTGAGATGGGGGGCATGTGAACGTACAGTTGCTTTTTTGTGGGTGCTGCCCTCCACGACTTATTCAGGGCCCCGCTCGCAGCATTCTCGTGCAAGCTCCCATCCAGCTTATTCTCAAGGCGCTTTGCTTCGTTAGGTCCAGGTGGTACAGCCATATAGCAGTACCGACACAACTACAGCCTGGAAAGAATCGTCTCTTTAGCCTGTCGGGGAGATCGTATTTCCATATGACTGATAATTTTGTTGGTGGCCAACCATGCCTTCCCTATTCGAGTGTTTAACCTCGCTTTCTTGTGGATAAGACACTACTACCTAAGTATGTGAATTTTCTACTGACTTAAGGAGACTTGCCATCAGTGTGGAGATGTCTCCTTGCTTTTTTAAAGCTCATGAACTCAGTTTTATCAGAGTTCACATAAAGGCCGACGTTCTTTGCTGCCTCACCAGACTGTGTAGAAGTGCTTCAGCCTGTGCCGGTGTTATCTGCAAGAAGTGCGATGGTCATCAGCATAGTCTAACATCTGTGACAGTTTGTGCAGGGTATCGCCTGTTTCTGTCTTTCTTAGTGGAAACCTTTCTTTTATGGTATCTAGTGAAGTTCGGAGTACATAGTCTAGCATATGATAAATATATACGGTGCTAATGTATCTCCCTGCAAGACCCCAGCGGTGATGTCAAAGAATCTGTGTCGCCATCAGTGATCGTACCATTGCTTTAGTGTCTTTGTAGAGCATCATTATGGCGGCAACAATTTCTTTGGGGAGACCAATATGCTATAGTAGTATTTGTTCCATTTTCCCTCTGTGTATGGAATAAAATGCCTTAGAAAAATATACGAATAGTAGCGTTGCCTCCAGATTTTTTGCTCGAACCCCTTCTATGATTCGTCGTATTGTCAGGATTTGAAGGTTGTGAATCTATTTCGCGGAATCCGTTTTTGGTTTTTCCTAAGGATTTTCTCTATTTCGGGTCGGATGCGATTAAGAAGAAGGGCATTATATATCTTAGCTGCAATAGCAGTAACAGTTATGCTAATATATATATAATATATATATATTATATATATATATATATTAGTATATATATATATATATATATATATGAGGACAGGAGTATTTGAATAAATTAGATAGGAGGATTCTAAAAATGTGTTCTATAGACAAGTGTGCAATGAAATGATGTTACAACTAAAGATTGAAATAAAACAAATTAAAAATTCACGACTGATTTTCACATGCCACGAGATTGAGTCGAGACATGTCGGAAGTTCGTGACAATACAAACTTCAAACATATCGATATAAGGTCACCTGAAAATCAGGCACGGGAAGCTTTGTCGTGAGTTTTTTGTCTGGTTTATCTTATTATTTAGGTTGGTTGTTTGGTTTGATTTTAAGGCATGTCAATCCTTGTTGGGTTATTTTATGCTGAAAACGTTTTTGTTTTATTTCTTCTTGGTGGGGTTATATGTGAAAAAATTTGGGGATCATTTTAGATTTTGTTTCTTTTAAAAATTGGATGCATATTTAGATATCTGCTAAAATCAGTATTTCTGCTGAGGATTTGTTTGTTTGTTTGTTTAGTTTTGTTTTACGGCATATCAATCTCAGTGGGTCATTTGATGCCGATAAAGTTTTGAAATAAATCAATTCTTAATGGATAATACCATTTTTTTATAAATACATTTTTCTATTTAACCCATAGATGGGACCCTAACAGGTACTACCACTCCGGGTTAGAGTGGACCAGGGAGCAATGGTGATGAAGGGGTGCTCCACATTCCCAAAACATCCATGTGATAAAATGGGTTAGGGCTTGCCATAAGGGCAATAGGGTTGGGGCAATCCTATAGGTGCTAGGGCTTGACATGACCAGCCGATTGATCGGAGGAGGCCTCTCCGACCGCCCGTCTAGCCTAAGTAAGAGTCTAAGTGGAGTGTTACAGGTCATCCAATTTTGTGTATTTTGGCAGCAAGTTATTCTCAAGACATGTGTTATTAAACAACAGCAATAATAACAAAATAATCTATATTACAGAATCAAATGCACAAAAACTACAAATCCGATGAACATGTAATAACCAACATCATACATAGACACATCAAACCCGTCAACCAACAACAGAAAATAATATAAAAATAACACCAACTAACCCTAAGCCAAACGAACGTAGTATATAGATTCATTTGTCCATTCCGAGAGTGCCTCTCAGAAATAAACTATACACTAATAGCTACATTGGCCATACAACAACAACACTGTCCCGCCGTCTCACATATCATCTCTCCGACACTAGCTACATAAAACAACACTTAATTAAAAAACACCCAGAACAATCCACCTCCCCTGATATTAGAAAAATCTTAAACGAAAATAATAAAATTATCGACAAAAATAATAAGAATCACCTACAGATCCTAAAATCCATATACATAAAATTTTAAAAAAAACTAACATTAACAAAATAGCCTTTAAAGTCGGAGACAACGTATTAAATATCTTCAATAACTAACACTTAACTAACACCCCCTTCTTAAAAATAATAGACTCTCCAAATTTGATAAAAAAATATAGATAAAAGAACTAAAAGAATGAACTAAAAACCAAATTACGTAACCCCATGATGATGACTTGCGAAACAGTCGAAAGCGCTCTGGATATTAGTATGGGAAATATCATAAATCAATTAGATCCAGACTCAAAAAAGATCGTCAGAAGACTGGAAAAGATATTAATACAAAAAATGAAGAACGAATACTCCGTATTGTTTAATAACACATGCATTGAGAATATATATATATATATATATATATATATATATTTTATATATAAAATGTTAAGGTAGCGTTGACATGGAGCTAACGGCTCCTGAGGCGTGAACTGTCAGTAACCAGTATATATATCTATATCTATATCTCTCTCTATTATATATATGTATATATATTTGTGAATAAAAAGGCCTTAAATTTATTTAGCTAAATAAAAGATATCAGTGGTCTGAAGAAGCTCGTGAGCATACTCACGAGTGGAAATGGTCCATAACCACGATACCCATGGTATTTAAGGCCTTTTTATTCACAAATAACTTTGTTCTGTTTACAATAATTAAGCATTGAGCTCTCATACGGAACCTGAACTCTACAACAAATTACTGGTAGAGAATTAGGACCAGCCTAGAATCACCTTGTACCAAGAAACTTGGTACCACACCAAAGTATATATATATATATATATATATATAATAATGGACTCTCCCGTCGATTTTCGACGTATGAGTGTTCATACACTCAATGAACATCCACACAGTGATTTGTTTATAGTGGTGAAGGCTTGTGTTGGACCATCCACACTTTTTGGCACAGTCGATAGGAAAGAATTGGTGCATCAAGGTTTGTCACAAACCCAATCAACGACCGACCTCAGGAATTTAGAATTAAGAGTTATCCCTCTCCTAGACTGGTTACCTACCCAAGGCTGAAGGGCCCAGTCTGCCCTACTATTTAACCCATAGCTGGAGGGAGAATATATGGATTCATACCTTTCCCAAGGGTATTAGTGCTATCTGAAATGCCAACAGCTTCGTCTAGGAATTGAACTCGAATCGACGAGTCCATTTTCCACGACTCTAACAGTCCATTTTCCACGACTCTAACTATATAAATACGACTCTAACATATACGACTCTATATATATATATATATATATATATATATATAAATATATTAAACGACTCTAACTATGTGTGTATATATATTATATATATATATGTATATATTATAATATATGTATAAACGACTCTAACTATGTGTGTATATATATATATAATAATATATGTATATATAATATATATAATATATATATATATAATTATATAGTAATCCATATAGAGTAGACTAATAAAAGAGAAATCGAAATGTGATGTATGTTATATATAGAGAAGGTGTAGAATTATGTACGGCCGAATGCATCATTAAAATGAACTGAATATTGCGTCAAACCTGCCGCGAATTTGGTCCAATTCTTCGAGTCTGAGACCTGGAAGAATTGGAATGGTATACGGTAATAGAAGAAGGAGAAGAAAAAACAATTGGAAAAGCAAGGAGCCAGAAACAGAACGATTCTTGAGTAATTGTGGACATTAAAAAAGGGGGGAGGGAAATTGGAATTAAATTTGGATTTCGCAGTGTCGCCCATTTTCAATGGCCGTTATTGTTTAGAGAGAGAGAGAGGGGGGAAGATGGAGAAGAGGGGGAGGAGGGAAGGATAGAAGAAATAGAGAAAGTTACAGAGAGAGATAGAGAAGAGATAGAAAGAGAAGAAAGGGGATAGAGAGAGAGAGAAGAAAGAAAAAATGAGGACAATTTATAACGATAGAGAGATAGAGAGATGTGAGAGAGAATGAGAGAGAAAGAGAAGGAGAAAGAGAGGAGGGGGGGAGAGAGAAGGAGTGTTGAGAGAGAAGAAGAAGAAGAAAAGAAGAAGAAGAAGAAGAACGAAGAAGAAGAAAAAACAAAATGGCGAAGGACAATTTTAATAACGATAGAGATATAGAGAAGATAGAGAGAAGGTGAAGAGAGTGTGAGAGAGAAGCGAGAAAAGGATAATACATATATATGAGAGAGAGGGGAAGTTAGAGAGGGGTGAAAGAAAGAGAGAACGAAGAAGAGAAGAAGAAGAAGAAGAAGAAGAAGAAGACAAGAAGAAACAACATTTATAACAATAGAGAGATGGAGAGATTGTGAGAGATAGTAGAGAGAAAGTGAGAAAGATAAATAGAATGATATAAAGATAATAGATAGGATAGATAGAGAGAGAGAGAGAGACCGAGAGAGGAGAGAGAGGAGAGAGGAGAGAGAGAGAACAAGCGAAAGAAATGGTGAACGACAAAGTTTATACGCAACGAGCACATCTAGCGAGCTCGAGCTGGTACGAGCAAAGGAAACAGTAGGATGACGAACGAGACGCAGAGTCGCGTGCTCGTGTGTGAAGCTGAGGCATCGTAGACGCTTATTCACTGGCAGAAGCAGGAGGAGATGAGTACTCAGAGTAGAGCAGAATGAGAGAGAGAGAGAAAGGGGAGGAGCAGTTGAAGCAGAGAGAAACGCAGACGAAAGAAGAGAAAGAGGAGAGAGGTAGAGAGCAGACAGCAGAAAGAAAGAGAGAACAAGAGAGAGAAGAGAGAAAGGGAGAAGAGAGAAGAGAGAGAGAGAGAGAGAAACAGAGAGGAGAGAGAGAGAGAAAGGAGAGGAGGAAGAGTGAGAGAGGACACAGACAGAAGCAAAAAGAAAATGTGGAAACAATTCATAACGATAACATGAAATTTGAGAAAGCCAAAAGAGATTTAAGTATAAAATAGACAGACGCGAGATTTTAGATTAAATCTTAATGAAGTGGAAAACTGTTGAAAATTATTATTATTAATAGTAGTAGTAGTAGTAGTAGTAGTAGTAGTAGTAAATACAGACAAATATAGTAGTAGTCGAAGTTAGAGCTTTTTTTTTCACACCAATGTAAGCTGGTATTATTTCACTCGTTGTGAGTTTTTCACATCAGCGTTAGCTAATGGTCTTTTACAGGGGTTTGAATGATAAGAAATCTCCTCAGATCTCCAGGACTCTGCAGCGTAATTATTGTGGTCTACGGGGAATTTGGGGATTGAAAGGAGGAAGAAAAGAAAAAGAAATAAGTACAAAGGTAAAAGTTTAGAAGGGTAAACACTCAACAGAGTGCCAGTAATTGACTGAAGCATGACACCGGAAATAGATTTTAAAATAAAAACGGAAGTTCCGGGATTTGAACGGAAACGGATGTGACCCCGGGACGACAAACGGAAGAGGGGACTTTTTTTCTCGGATGGGCTCTGGTGGGAGTCAGACGTGTCTCCCGGTTCCACGTTTGGGCTTGGGATAGTGGTGCTGAACATGACTTGAGATAGAATATTTTGACCATAACTCTCTCTCTATGTAATTTGCGGTCCAAAAACATAACAGCAAGAAATGTCTTCACATAAACACCAGAAGAATTATTAGCAACCTGATGATGGAAAAATAGCCTGAAACCTGGGTAGTTGCCTATGGAAAACAATTATATTTTAAAAATTCAACAAATAAATAAATAAAGCTCCTACAAATCTGTGGTTGAGCACTGTGATTTCTTTGTTTCATCCCAAAATTTTAAAAAAAAAATCTATCCATCCATATCTATCTATCTATCTATCTCTCCTCTCTCCTCCTCTCTCCTCCTCTATATATATATATATATATATAATATATATATATATATATATATTCCTTAAATCATCATCAATTTAAGTCTGAGTAATAATCCATACAGTTCTGTATAATTTTTACTTTCAACAAATAATTTTATTTTTTTTAAATTTTATTCATGTATTTTTTATTTATTTATTGTTACGAACTGTAAAAGTCATTCAAAAATCTTCTTACTTAACTGTTTTTATATTAAATTCAAAAGTGTGTGTGTGTGTGTGTGTGTGTGTGTGTGTTTGTGTGTGTGTGTGTGTGTGTGTGTGTGTGATAACGAATAGAGGGAAAAAATGTTGACAAAAGAACAAACTACAGACAAGTAGATGTAGGAGATATATATCTCACTGTGCCTTAAGCACGGCTTCTTCAGTCTTTATTTAGAAATAAAGACTGAAGAAGCCGTTTCTCAATATATATATATATATATATATATATATATATATATATATATATATACAGGGTGTCCCAAATAATGTATACACTCTTCAAATATCAATAGTTAAATAATACGTCGTGTTCAATTTCAGATTGACTAATCGTTGATAATGGAGAATACTTAAATGACATTCCAACACAAAAAATTATTTTAAAAACATTCTGGAAATATGAGAATGAAGCTGAAGTACAAAGAGGTTTCAGAGTTCCACAGAAACGCACCATCACGTGTCACGTATTTCACGCATCTTTGCTAACTTTGAGGGACATGGAAACATCCAGTGTATGAGAAAGGCCCATTCTCCATTATCAACGGTTAGTCAAATCTGAAATAGAAAAAAACGTATTATTAACTATTAATATTTAAAGGATGTATACTAGGGATAGGCACTTTTGTCAGCT
>CM042175.1:52493895-52518895 GCA_023376005.1 Doryteuthis pealeii | reverse complement strand
GATCTACAATGTGTGTTAGTGGTCCGTCTATCCTATCACAATCGACACGAAAAGGAAATAAACGCAATAAACAATAGGATAGCAATCAAAGCGAATTTATCTTTCTTTATTATTGTCACTGAGACGACATGATATTCACTTCAAATATTCGGCCGTCGTTTCTTTCATGCATTTGTTCTCGGGCCGACGAGATTTGAAGAAAGCGAGATTATAAAAGCTTTTGATAATAAAAGAGATTTTCAGTCCTTGGGGGGAGGTCAAATGTCTCTTCTTTCTACTTTTCTTAGATTCTTCAAAGTTTTAATCTTTTCTTTCGTTTGTACGACTGTTTAACCCTTTCATTCTCTCAGTCATTCTTTTTTTTTTCTTTCTCTTTCTTTTCCTTAGTTATTCTTTTCCTCTTTCTTTTTCATACTGATTATTTAACTCTTTCATTGTTACTCATTCCTTTTCTCTTTCTTTTCCTTAGTTATTCTTTTTCTCTTTCATCTTCATACTCATTCTTTTTCTTTTTGATATTCATACGCTTTCTTTCTTTCTTTCTATTTTTTTTTTCATTCTTTTCCTCATGTATATTCATACACATTCTTTTTGTATTTTTTCATTCTTTCTTTCTTTATTTTTCATTCTTTTCCTCTTTCTTTTTCATACTGATTATTTAACTCTTTCATTGTTACTCATTCCTTTTCTCTTTCTTTTCCTTAGTTATTCTTTTTCGCTTTCATTTTCATACTCATTCTTTTTCTTTTTGATATTCATACGCTTTCTCTTTATTTTTTTCATTCTTTTCCTCTTATATATTCATACACATTCTTTTTGTATTTTTTCATTCATTTTTCTTCATTTATTTATTTTTCGTTCTTTTCCTCTTTATTTTTCATACTGATTATTTAACTCTTTCATTGTTACTCATTCCTTTCTCTTTCTTTTCCTTAGTTATTCTTTTTCGCTTTCATTTTCATACTCATTCTTTTTCTTTTTGATATTCGTACGCTTTCTTTCTTTATTTTTTTTCATTCTTTTCCTCTTATATATTCATACACATTCTTTTTGTATTTTTTCATTCTTTTTCTTTATTTTTTCGTTCTTTTCCTCTTTCTTTTTCATACTGATTATTTAACTCTTTCATTGTTACTCATTCCTTTTTCTTTCTTTTTTTTCCTTAGTCATTCTTTTCCTCTTTCCTTTTCATACTGATTCTTTTTCTTTTTAATATTCATACGCTTTCTTTCTTTCTTTTTTTCCATTCCTTTCCTCATATATATTCATATACATTCTTTTTGTATTTTTTCATTCTTTCTTTCTTTCTTTTTTCGTTCTTTTACTCTTTCGTTTTCATACTGATTATTTCACTTTTTGATTCTCTTACTCATTCTTTTTTCTTTCTTTTCCTTAGTTATTCTCTTTCTCTTTCATCTTCAAACTCATTCTTTCTTTCTTTTCGTTCTTTTCCTCTTTCTTTTTCATACTGATTATTTCATTCTTTCATTCTCATACTCATTCCCTTTCTCTTTCTTTTCCTGATTCATTCTTTTCCTCTTTGGTATTCATACGCTTTCTTTCTTTATTTTTCATTCTTCCTTTCTTTCTTTCTTTTTTCATTCTTCCTTTCTTTATTTATTTTTCATTCTTCCTTTCTTTATTTATTTTTTCATTCTTTTCCTCATATATATTCATACACATTCTTTTTGTATTTTTTCATTCTTTCTTTCTTTCTTTATTTTTTCATTCTTTTCCTCTTTCTTTTTCATAGTGATTATTTCACTCTTTCATTCTCTTACTCATTCCTTTTTTTCTTTCTTTTTCTTTTCCTTAGTTATTCTTTTTCGCTTTCATTTTCATACTCATTCTTTTTCTTTTTAATATTCATACGCTTTCTTTCTTTCTATTTTTTTCATTCTTTTCCTCATGTATATTCATACACATTCTTTTTGTATTTTTTCATTCTTCTTTCTTTCTTTATTTTTTTCGTTCTTTTCGTCTTTCTTTTTCATACTGATTATTTCACTCTTTCATTCTCATACTCATTTATTTTTTCTTTTTTTTCCCTTAGTCATTCTTTTTCGCTTTCATCTTCATACTCATTCTTTTACTTTTTGATATTAATTCGCTTTTTCTTTCTTTTTTTTTTCATTCTTTTCCTCATATATATTCGTACACATTCTTTTTGTATTTTTTCATTCTTTCTTTCTTTATTTATTTTTTCGTTCTTTTCGTCTTTTTTTCATACTGATTATTTCACTCTTTCATTCTCATACTCATTTATTTTTTCTTTATTTTTTTTTCCTTAGTCATTCTTTTTCGCTTTCATCTTCATACTCATTCTTTTTACTTTTGATATTAATTCGCTTTCTTTCTTTTTTTTTTCATTCTTTTCCTCATATATATTCGTACACATTCTTTTTGTATTTTTTCATTCTTCTTTCTTTATTTATTTTTTCGTTCTTTTCGTCTTTCTTTTTCATACTGATTATTCACTCTTTCATTCTCATACTCATTTATTTTTTCTTATTTTTTTTCCCTTAGTCATTCTTTTTCGCTTTCATCTTCATACTCATTCTTTTACTTTTTGATATTATTTCGCCTTTTTCTTTCTTTTTTTTCATTCTTTTCCTCATATATATTCGTACACATTCTTTTTGTATTTTTTCATTCTTTCTTTCTTTATTTATTTTTCATTCTTTTCCTCTTTCTTTTTCATACTGATTATTTAAGTCTTTCATTGTTACTCATTCCTTTTCTCTTTCTTTTACTTGGTTATTATTTTTCTCTTTCATCTTCATACTCATTCTTTTTCTTTTTAATATTCATACGCTTTCTTTCTTTCTTTATTTTGTTTTCATTCTTTTCCTCATATATATTCATACACATTCTTTTTGTATTTTTTCATTCTTTCTTTCTTTCTTTATTTTTTCGTTCTTTTCCTCTTTCTTTTTCATATTGATTATTTCACTCTTTCATTCTCATACTCATTCCTTTTTCTTTCTTTTTTTCCTTAGTTATTCTTTTTCGCTTTCATTTTCATACTCATTCTTTTTCTTTTTGACATTCATACGCTTTATTTCTGTATTTTCATTCTTCCTTTCTTTCTTTTTTTTTTTCATTCTTTTCCTCATATATATTCATATACATTCTTTTTGTATTTTTTCATTCTTTCTTTATTTATTTATTTTTTCGTTCTTTTCCTCTTTCTTTTTCATACTGATTATTTCACTCTTTCATTATATTACTCATTCCTTTTCTCTTTCTTTTCCTTAGTTATTCTTTTTCTCTTTCACCTTCATACTCATTCTTTTTCTGTTTGATATTCATAGGCCTTCGTTATTTCTTTCTTTCTTTCTTTCTTTCTTTTCTTCTTTCGTTTTCATGCTGAATATTTTACTCTTTCATTCTCTAACTCATTCTCTTTTCTTTCTTTCTTTCTTTCTTTCTTTAACCTATTTCTTCTCTTTTTTTCTTCATCTTCGATTTTTTTCTATTTTTCATTATTTTTCTCTTTAGTTTTTACGCTGATTAATTCATTCTTTCATTCTGTTTTTCATTCATTTACCTTTCTTTCCCTTATTCCTCCTCTTTTTCTTTTTCTTTCTCTTTCTTTCAGCCGCCTGTTTTTATTTCTTTCTTTTTCTTTATACTCATTCTTTTTCTTTTTTAAATTGTTTTTCTCTTTCGTTTTCATACAGATTATTTTCCTCATTCATTCTCTTATTCATTCATTTAGTCTTAACGTCTGAAGTGGAGCACCACACTTAGCTTCAGCATCCCATTTCATCTCACAGATCCAAGCTGCGCAACTCATACGCTGAGTTGGCGACGGCCGGTATTGAACGCACAACCTTTTGGTTCCTAGACGGATGCTCTACTGACGTTGGGCAATGAAACCGTAAAAGTTCCCAAACAAAAGAGGGTAGAATGAGCGTCACTCGGAAACGCGTTAAATATATGGAGACACAACTCGTATTCCTTAAAATTACGACCGTTATCATCTTGCAACACCCTCTGGTTAAAAAAATAAGAAAATGCAAAAAAAATTCCTGATTATCTGGTGTTGCTTATCCGCCAAATTTTTATTTCTTATGAGTGTCGTCATCTCAGCTAAATAATTCCATTCGGTTTTTATCATAAAGCAAGAAAGATAAGGAAAAGGACATGCTACACAGAAAAAATATAATAAGAAAGAAAGAAAGAAAGAAAGAAAGAAAGACAGAAAAGGAAAAATAAAGAGAGGGGGACCGCACGGAAGCAATAACGCTAATCTGTTTCAATCGAACATAAAGAAAATATGAAAAAGGAAAAAAAAGGGAATATTATACTTTTTACAAATTGAAATATATAGCAATAGCTCTTAAGTAAACATATGAAAGGTTGTTTGGTTTTATTTAGTTTGTTTTACGGCATATCAACCTCAGTGGGTCATTTAATGCCGATAAAGTTTTGAAATAAATTCATTCTTAATGGATACTCATTTTTTTTATGAATACATTTTTTCTATTTAACCCATAGACGGGACCCTAACAGGTACTACCACTCCGGGTCAGCGAGCAATGGTGATGAAGAGGTGCTCCACATTCCCCAAACCTCCAAAACTTGAGCCTCACCATCAGATAGAGTTTAATGTCATTCCCAGGACATGTAGACCCTCAGCCACCGCCTTCTATCGTCCATATGATAAAATGAGTAGGGGCTTGCCAAAAGAGCAATAGAGTTGGGGCAATCATATAGGTGCTAGGGACATGAACAGCTGATTGATCGGAGGGGGCCCTCTCCGATCGCCCGTTTAGCCTAAGTAAGGGCCAAAGGGGAGTATTGCAAGTCATGGACTGTTCATCCAGTTGGGTTCTATACTTAAGCATCACGTGTCGCCACCCACGGTCAACAGGTGGCCCCATTGGGAGAGTTTTACCCCTCTGCAGAGGTGCAGTCGGTGCATTCTAACGCCCCAGTCGACAGGGTGATATGAAACGTTGTAATAATTGAATTATTATACTGTTGTATATCCACAGGTCCTGCTAGCTGGCTTTGTACATCCGCTGCGTGTTTCGCTAACATCATGTACATTTCGCTACATTGTATTTCTTCAGTGTAACAGTTTTTGAAAGAAAAAGAAATACTTCAAATTCAAAAATAGAAAGATTCTCTTTTATATATATATATATATATATATATATATATATATTACTGTTTTGTAGGAGTATATAGAAAAACATGGTCATTCCTTCTCTAACAGTATCCAATTTATCTTACTTGGATGATTTATGGGATGGGAGGTAAGTGGCCATACAGTTGCTATTCTGTAGGGTGCTGCTTCTTGCTTATTACCACATTAAAATCAGTGTTAATAGTGAATTATTTGACAATCGTTTTAATAAGAAAATCGCGCCCAATTAATTAAACCTATTTCATACAATGAAAGAGAAAAATACTTTGATTTTTTTTCCCATGTCATGTCGTAAGTTGTTCTGTTTTTGATATCAGCTTGGCCAAAATAAAAGAATTTTACAGTCTAAAAGATTTTAATCTTTGATAATAGAACGGAAAGCCAGGAGACGTAAAGATCGAAGGAACGAAATAAAATATAAATCGTTTCTCTTTTTAATTAAAATATTTGATTTATGAAGCAACGTGTTTCTTTGTTTGTTTGTTTGGTTGGTTTCTTTGTTTTTTATTGTTTTTTGTTTTTTTGTTTTTTTTTGTTTTTTTGAGATTTTAAAAGTCAATTTATTTCATCAAAACCATTGTTTTTACTTCCTTTTAATCTTTAAATAAATTTGACTCTTAATGTATGTAGTAAGCGTTCGTTTGTAAAAAAATAAATTGCTGGCGGCATATAAATACAAGAATAAAAAGGAAGGGAGCAATAATTGTTGGAGAGAAAATAAATTGAAATTTTTAGTCAAAATTTCCGTAATCAAAAAAAAAAAAAATTTGAATTAAAAGCTTGTTTTATTTTAGACGTATAATTTTATGTGAATGTTCTGAAATCGATTACAGAAATAAGCACAATACTTCGGAAAAATATTTGATTTGGAAAAATATTTGGGAAATATTTTTCCAAATCTCCTACAAAACAACATCTGTATGGCCACTTACCTCCCATTCCACAAATTATCCAAGAAAGATGAAGTGTGTACTGCTGGAGAAAGAAGGACGACGTTCTCCAGTTTTTTTTGTTTTGTTTTTTTTGTTTTTGTTTTTTTTTTTTTATCTATACATATATAAAGGGTAGTTTCGAGAAAAGCAATATCTATGAAATTAAAACATTTAATGACAAAGTAAATATATTATATATACACATTCACTATCGCCAGATCCTCCTTTTTGAGCAAAAATAATGAAGATTTGAGTTATATTCATGAAGATAATCTTCTATCTATACATATATAAAGGGCAGTTGTGTGTATGTCCGGAGGTAACTTCGAAAACAAAACTATTAACGACAAAGTATATATATATATACACATTAAATATCACCGGGGTTTGGTTTTCTATACATATATAAAGGGCAGTTGTGTGTGTAGGTATGTCCGGAGGTAACTTCGAAAACAAAACTATTAACGACAAAGTAAATATATATACACATTAAATATCACCAGGGCTTGGTTTTTGAGCAAAAATAATAGAAATAGATTTATATTTTTGAAGATAATTAAAAAATAAAATTTAAATGATAACAGCATGGATTTTTTATTTATTTAATATTTTAGATAGTAGACATTAACATTTCTTTTCAGAGTAGCTGGATCAATGCAAGGTCTATTTTTTTACATAGCGATTTAAATGGGGCATCTCACGAGGATTTAAGCACGATTCGGTAATAATGGATCTGCAGGACTAACTTAAAAAATCCCCCTCTACCCAGGCGACGCCGGGTAGCCGCTGCTAGTATCTATATAAAGGGCAGTTGTGTGTATGTGTATGTCCGGAGGGAACTTCTAAAATAATACAATTAACGACAAAGTAAATATATATATACACATTAAATAACGCCAGGGCTTGTTTTTTAACAAAAATAATGAACATAAAATTTAAATGATAATGGCATGGAATTTTTTGCATTTATTATTTTAAATAGGAGACATTAATTTTTCTTTTAAAATTGTCTGTATCAATGCAACATCTTTTGTACTTAGAGATTTTAATGGGGCATCCTGTGAGGATCGAAATCACGATTCAACAAAAATGGATCTAACAAGACTACCTTTCTTACCCCACTCTATCCAGGCGGCACCGGGTAGCCGATTCTAGTATATGGTATTGGCGCCTAAATTGAATTCTATGACAAAAGTTACTTATAGTGTTGAGCAGTCTACCAGCGAGACGTCTAATTCATTCGATCTCTATACCTTCGAAAACCCTCAGCAGATAAGTCTGGCAGCAAACGCCATTAAGTTTGCAATTTGTACCTTTATGAATATATGTTTTTATCTTCATTTGTTTGTTGTTTTGTTTCGTCCGAATTTAATTTCCATCTGTTAATGTGGGAAAATATATGGTGCCCAGCAAAAAAGACCATAATAAGGCCGGTTGGGGAGAGAGACAGAGATAGAGAGATAGAGTGAGAGATAGATAAAAGAGAGAGAGAGAGGGGGAATTCAGCAGATAAGTCTGGCCGCAAAAGGATGCTGATCTGCCTATGAGAGTCACTTGTAGAGTTGAGCACATGTCAGCAAGACTTAAATCCAGTCTCTCCCAAAACTTAAAGGAATTCAGTGTTCTTGTGTTGGTCATTATACTTGTTCTAAAAAATGGCATTACCTTTTGACGCACCTATGAGGAGAAGTATGGATGTGATCCACAGAGGACCAGCTCTATTTTGATGTATGATACACGTTCCTGTGTTGGTAATTATACCTGTCCTAAACAAAATGGCATTACATTTTGACTCACCTATGTGAAGAAGTAGGGATGTGATCCATAGAGGACCAGTTTCATTTTGATGTATGATACATGTTCCAGTGTCGGTAATTATACCTGTCCTAAACAAAATGGCATTACTTTTTTACTCACTTATGTGGAGAAGTAGGGATGTGATCCACAGAGACCAGCTTCATTTTGATGTATGATACATGTTCCTGTGTTGGTAATTATACCTGTCCTAAACAAAATGGCATTACTTTTTTGCTCACTTATGTGGAGAAGTAGGGATGTGATCCACAGAGAACCAGTTTCATTTTTATGTATGATACATGTTCCTGTGTTGCTCATTATATCTGTCCTAAACAAAATGGCATTACTCTTTGACTCACCTATGTGGAGAAGTAGGGATGTGATCCACAGAGGACCAGCTTCATTTTGATGTATGATACATGTTCCTGTGTTGGTAATTATACCTGTCCTAAACAAAATGGAATTACTTTTTGGCTCACCTATGTGGAGAAGTAGGGATGTGATCCACAGAGGACCAGCTTCATTTTTATGTATGATACATGTTCCTGTGTTGGTAATTATACTGTCCTAAACAAAATGGCATTACTTTTGACTCACCTATGTGGAGAAGTAGGATGTGATCCACAGAGAACCAGCTTCATTTTGATGTATGATACATGTTCCTGTGTTGGTATTATACCTGTCCTAAACAAAATGGCATTACTTTTTGGCTGACCTATGTGGAGAATTAGGGATGTGATCCACAGAGGACCAGCTTCATTTTGATGTATGATACATGTTCCTGTGTTGGTAATTATACCTGTCCTAAACAAAATGGCATTACTCTTTGACTCACCTATGTGGAGAATTAGGGATGTGATCCACAGAGGACCAGCTTCATTTTGATGTATGATACATGTTCCTGTGTTGGTAATTATTCCTGTCCTAAACAAAATGGCTTTTTTGACAAACCCTCGTACATTTCACCAGTTAGTTTCATAACCTAAAGTCAGACTTAGTTTGACTGAGAACTTTTCAGCGCACACTCATGAATAAAGCAAAAGTCAGCGATTTTTATTATTCAGAAAAAAAAATCCCTTTCCTTTAAATCTGTCACATTGTTGAACATAAATATTTCAGTTTCCAAACATACAAATGTCATATTTAATTATTTAATACTTGTATTTTTTCATTTTTTTTCTAACTTTTCGTCTACAAAGATTATGACAGCATCCCACCAGCAAAAGGCAATTCCCTGCCCTGCAGTATCATGTATTGAATGATTTTTATAACATCGTTAATAGAATAAGACTTATTCTATGCATTAATGATTTTGACTATAAATTGAATATTCATTGATAAACATGCATTTCCTGAGGGTATTGTGATGTAAGCAGTGATGTATTTTCAGTTACAGACAGACAGACACCACATCTCCATTATCATAACATTTTTAATTGTTTAAAATTCAAAAGAACTCAATTTGGATAACGTATTTTAAAAAGTGAGATTTTGTTCAAGATTTTGCCTATAGAATTATTTTTTGACTATTTCTCTAAGACGGGGGTGGGTTCCATGGTACAATAGTTAATGTACTGGACTGCAACATCATAGTAAGCAAGTTCAATCTCTAGTCACACTATTATTTTCCCTTTCAGATTAATACCCTTGGGAAGGTATGAAGCCTCTCATCCCCCCAGCTATAGGTCAGGTATTTTTTTTTTCTTTTTTACAAAATTCTTCAAATCGGCAGCCTCATACGTAATTAACTTTTTTAAACAACTAATAAATACTTTTTTTTTTTAAATACGAACATTTGAAAAATTTCATTGAGACATATTTTTTTAAAATACCCAAAATAATTGTGAACGAAAATTATTCTCATTATATATGTTAGTTTCTCTGTAAGTGTAAAGAGAATGTGAAATATATTTGTATGTAAAGATTAAGAACATCTTAATCGGGTCCATTTAAATCTAAATTAGGTCAAATGTTCCTTTTCTTAGAAATTTTTCAAAATGATTTTAATATCATTTTTTAATTCTCCGGCTGTATTATTTTTAAAAAATTATTCACTTTGCAAACTCATATTTCCCTAATCCAAATTATCTACCCAGAGCTCAATGGGTGACCCAACGGGTAATGTTTTATCTAGAATATCAATAAACTAGTGGGTCCGTAGAGTTTGACATGGCCAGCTGATAAAATTTTTAAAAAGTGAGGTGTATATATGTTTCATACATTTACATTCTATATGGTTTTAGCATCAAGTAACCCATGAAGTTTGATATACGATTAAACCAATTCAATAAAATCTTGGTGGTTCCATTTGATTGGCATATGTCTTCGTCGGCCACCATCTTCCGACTTTACCGGTGAGTTTCAAAAAGAAAGGAGACATCTCCACACTCAACGATAAGGCTCTAAAGCCAGTAGAACAATACACATACCTAGATAGTAATATCTCATCCACAGAAAGTGATGTTAATACACGAATAGGAAAGGCATGGTCGGCCACAAACAGATTATCACTCATATGGAAATCCGTTCTCACTGACAAGATAAAGCAACAATTCTTCCATGCTGTGCTTATATCAGTACTGCTGTATGGCTGCACCACTTGGACCCTAACAATGCGTCTTGAGAATAAGCTAGATTTGAGCTGCACAAGAATGCAGCGTGCTGTCTTGAACAAGTCGTGGAAACAGCACCCCACAAGGAAGCAGCTGTATAGCCACCTGCCTCCCATCTCACAAACCATTCGAGTGAGACGGACAAGGCATGCTGGACACTGCTGGAGAAGCAAAGACGAGCTCATAAGCGACGTTCCCCTGTGGAAGCCAACACATGGACATGCTAATGTGGGCCCCTCACCAAGGATATATATTAACCAAATATGCGAGGATGCTGGATGCTGCACAGAGGACCTCCCTGGGAGAGATTGTCCGTGCTAATTGGGCGACACGATGATGATTTTCCCAGTTTAGATGAAGGACTTGCAAACGCCGTTTCATATTATCGGCGTAAATAATTTAAATGCAGGAAAGAAAAGGAAAGTTTGAAGTCTGGGATGAAATATCCCAAAACTTTGAAACTGTTTGAAAATGAGAAAGACCTTTGCCATAAATAGTTCCGTCGAGCGAGGTGAGGCCTGATCAGAATATATCGGCCAATGATCGTGTGTCCTATAGATCTGAGCTTTGCGAAATGGAGGATACTGTGCCGTTTCAAATAACTTCCGGTTCGCATAGTGACATCCGGTTTGATTTCTTGTGATTTGAGATTTAAACGCACATCTCTGCTGAGAGGTCTTAATATAGATGGAAGATAAAAAGAAAAAGGCGTAGGTGTGGATTAGATAGTTAGGGAAATAAGAAGAGAAGGAGAAATAAAGAAAACTAACAGAGAGAGAGAGAGAGAGAGGAGAGAGAGAGAGAAAGAGAGAGTGAGAGAGAGTGTGTGTGTGTGTGTTTTTGTGAGTGTGTGTGTGAGAGGGTAAGAGACTCTGTGTGTGAGTGTGTGAGTCTGTGCTTGTGTCTGTGCGTATGTGTGTGTGTGACAGAGAGAGGGAAGAGAGAGACTCTTCTGTGTGTGTGTGTGTGTGTGGTGTGTGTTGTGAGTGTGTGGTGTGAGTGAGAGAGAGAGAAAGTGACACTCTTCTCTGTGTGTCCATGTGTGTGTGTGTGTGTGTTTGTGAGAGAAAGTGACACTCTTCTCTGTGTGTCCATGTGTTTGCGTGCGTGTGTGTGTGAGAGAGAGAGAAACAGAGAGATACACTTCTGTGTGTGTCCGTATGTGTGTGCGTTTGTGTGTGTGCCTGTGAAAAAGAGAGATACTCTTCAATGTGTGTACGTGTGTATGTGTGGGTGTATGTATGCGTATGTGTGTGACCCAGGCAAATGGGAATAGGGAAAATGAAAAAAAGATTGTAAAGGATACATGTATTTTAAAGAAATAGAACGAGAGAGAGAGAGAGAGAGAGAGAGAGAGAGAGAGAGAGAGAGAGAGAGAGAGAGAGAATCCCAAGTACTTTCGGCACTTCGAAGTGCCATCTTTAGATTTCATGTATTTGTGTTCCAGCTTTTTGAGATTAGTAGTAGTAAGAGTAAGTAGGAGGAGAACTTGTGGAAATTATACTAAGGGGTGTGGGGGTGGAAAGAAGAATTGGCAGGAAAAGGGTTATAGGTATTTTAAATCGTGACAGCTGTATTCGAAATTAATCTTACTAGTACAAAAAAAGGCCCTCCGGGCGACGTAAAAGTATATTTTTGAAACATATTGCCTGAAGGGTGGGAGTAAAAAATCAATGTCAGCGAGTTTATACTCTAAGTAAGTAAAATCATCAAATTCATTAACGGATTAAAAAATAAAACAATTTGAAATGTAAACTTTAAATATATATTAAAATAAAACAAACTATATATAGATATATAATACCAGTCATGTATTTATTAAAACTTGTTTTAAAAAACAATGAGGACTGTCTAATGTTGTATGTTCAAATTTTGAGTGCATTTATTCTATGTTATGACGATTTTTGGGTAATGTGACGTAAGCAGTGAGGTAGTTTTTGTTACAGACAAAAACCGGAAGCGAATCTCCATTATTAATAGAAGATTTAAGGATGGTTTATATTGTATAGAACTTTGATTATTTGGAGGTTTTTTTTTGGGGGGGGGGGTTGGTTTTGGGACAAAAACGTTGGTGGACTAATCCACAGATTCCATCCAAATATAAAAAAAAGGTGACCAGAAAGCTTGAAAATAACGAAAATAAACTTGTTAAACAGGAGACATCAGTTTTGTTTAATCCTATATGTATAAATGAAAGAATGCTGCCAATATATATATATATATATATATATATATGTGTGTGTGTGTGTGTGTGTGTGTGTGTGTGTGTGTAAAATGAAACTGGAAGTGAATCCGACGGTATGTTGAAAGAATAAGTAAAAGAAAGTATAGAATGGATAATATAGGATATTTTAATCAATTTTACTTACACGTGTTTCGATCAGGAGTTTATCCATGTGTACATTATTCAAACTATTATTATTTTTAAATAACCAAATGAAATGAAATAATAATAATAGAAAAAATGTAGAAATGTTTCGCACACAAAGAAAATTCGACCTTCATCAGAGTAAATGATGATTCCAAACGAATTTCATTTCAAATAAGGATTTACTCTGAGAAAGGTCGAATTTTCTTTGTGTGCGGAACATTTCTACATTTTTTCTATTATTATTATTTCATTTCATTTGGTTATTTAAAAATAATAATAGTTTGAATAATGTACACATGGATAAACTCCTGACCGAAACACGTGTAAATAAAATTGATTAAAATATCTTATATTATCCATTCTATACTTTCTTTCTTTTATTCATTTTTTCAACATACACATACATATATATATATATATATATCAAACTTGTTGTTAAACCCTTGCGGTAAGAAAAAACCCGGCAAATAGTTTGATTGTAAAAATATACTATCAAACATTACCTTGGGAGAAAAAAAAATAAAAAAAGAAAAGACCAAGATAGTCGTACCAACCGAAAATAATCGGTTGATACTATAATACTAGGCCAAAAGAAAACAGCAATTTATATGTATATATATATATATGTGAAAAAAATATATTCATACAAAAACCGCTAGCATATACTAACGCTAATAAGTAAAGGGTGCTCAATACCTAAGTAGAGCAAATAATAAAGATAAACCTAATGAGTCAGATATGCCTACTAAGAGTTTCGCTTAGTGTTCTTCAGGCTAAGATCTGACTCATTAGGTTTATCTTTATTATTTGCTCTAAGTTTCCCCGGAAATTTGATCTCTCAGTGACCGTAAAATACATAAACAAACCTATGTACTTAATAGTTTAAGAACCAGCAGTCCCCGCTACAGCTGTTAGTGGACGAGGGGATAGATATCGGGCTACCATACGGTCAGTCTGAGTTCGACCCTAGCCAAAGATAGTTGTGTCTAGCCACAATGAAGAGGCGTGAAATGCCGAAACACGTGCCTGTGGATGACTTATTAATATTTCTATTATTATTATATATATATATATATATATATATATATATATGTGTGTGTGTGTGTGTGTGTGTGTGTGTGTTTGTGTGTGTGTGTGTATGTATAATCTTGAATTTGCGCATTATTTGAAATGAACTTAATTGTTATTAAAACGACATTTCATGCTTGCATCCCGTATCTACCCAGAATCACAGTGTGGCTTCCGAGCAAACCGGGAAAATGTGGACATGATCTTCTCACTACGCCAGCTACAGGAAAAGTGCCAGGAGACCAGATGCCACTCTACACCTAACCTAGACCAAACGAAGGCATTCGACTTGGCCAGCTGAAGTGTTCGCAGTCACTGCACCAGAGATTGCCATTCAAAAGTTGGGCTGTTTAGCCACACACGCAGTTGCAGATGAAAAAAAATGGACACTACGCCATCTTCTTTAGTAGACAGAAGAATGCCATCATTAATTTTCTTTCAAAAACATGCATTAAAATGGATTTGAAAAGCCTCGTGTTTTCTCCGTGAAAAGTACGAATTAAAGATGGCTGCCATTGTTTACAAGCTTCTTCTCGAAAAAAAAACGGGATTTAACTCTCATTGCTTTGAGTATTAAGTTCTTTTAAGACTTAAATTTAAGACTTTTTATGCATTTTCTTAACTACAAAATATCATAAAATGTCTTTTTAGTAACAATTACGTTCATTTCAAATAATGCGCAAGTACATTTTTTTGGTTTAGTCACTTAAAATTCAAGATTACCCCTGGTATTCGGTCCAGCTAGCTCAACTCTGTGTTACTCCCTTCCCAAAAATTATGCAGACATTTTTAGGCCGTGTGTGTTTGTGGATTTGAATCGATAGCGTCTGTCGGTGGCGGACCCATTTGCAATTCAAAGCCGGGTCCCATCAGTGTCAAGCGATAACGTGACAAACCTATGAAGATTTTAGTCGTTTGGCAAAGAAAAAGAGACAGACAGACAGACAGGCGGACAGACGGACCGAGAGAGAGAGAGAGAGAGAGAGAGAGAGAGAGAGAGAGAGAGGGGGAGAGGGAGAGGAAGAGGGGGAGAGATAACGGATTTTCGCGACAGAAGCACTCATCAATCTTGCCTTGGTAGTGTGTCGATTCTGCACCATTATTAATTAGGGATGACAGACGCCATTTTGAAAGCAAAGGCACAAGCGTATGAAGAAGAAAAAAAAGGTTGTTAAATATTCTCCTTCGTTTCTTCGTTTCACAAACACCAACACGTAAATACGTATAGGCCCCTCCCCATACACACCCCTCGACAGCATATATTTGAATATTTAGTCCAATGAACTATATATATATATACACAAAACACCTAGAAAAATGCTCAATGTCATTTTTCGATACATACGCACGCACACACACACAAACACACACATTCACACTCACACACACACTCACACCATAATAGAAGAATATTTGACCTCAAATATTTCAAACCGTCTACCTTTCCAGCGTTTCTTCTTCAAATTTCAAATTTTGAACAGATTGATAAACAAGGACTATCACAGTCTTCCTCATTATTCTGTGATAAAAAAATATTTTTACTCTTTCTTATATCAACAAAAGCCCTGAAGAAGATCTACTCAACAGATCGAAACACTGCAGAGTCGGCTAATAAACTTACTACTCATTTTATTTAAACCTGTGTTTTTTTTTTTCAAATTTCTCACTATACTACATACCGTCGGATTAACTTCCAATTCTCTTCATATATATATATATATGTGTGTGTGTGTGTGTGTGTGTGTGTGTGTGTGAAAATAAAATGGAAAATTAATCCGACAGTATGAATATGATATAATGAAAAAACAAAAGATGTTTACAACTGCATGGGCTCATCAGAAGAAAATGTGCAAACCGTTTCGGGGCCTATCTCTCGACGGTTTAAAAAAATATATATATATATATATATGTGTGTGTGTGTGTGTGTGTGTGTGTGTGTGTGTGTGTGTGTGTGTGTGTGTTTGTGTGAAAATGGAAGCGAATCCGGCGGTATGTATAATAAAAAAAATAAAGGAAATACATTTTTTTTAAATCGCTTGAAGAACAGTTTCTACAAGCGATTTCAACAATTTTCTTTTTCGAACAGCTCGGAAATTCTGTAGTTTTTTCTATTATTGTTATTGTTGTTTTATTTTGTATCTAAAATGATAACAGATAGGATACATGTATGCATGGATAAACTCCTGGCCGAAACACGTGTCAGTAAAATAAAATAAATCCTATTTCATCCATTCAACATTTTCTTTCCTTTATTTGTCATTTCAACATATATATATATATATAAGATGTTTGGATGTTTGTTTTTTAGAAGCATTGCTGAATAAAGTATATAATTTTATTTATATTTTTGCTTGAAGGCAATTACAATGCGTATATCGTATAAAATTCGATAATTATAGAAAATAACCATGACAAGTGAATCTCGCAAATGATCATGCGATGCTAGAACATCGTACAGTCTGTTTCAACTTTATTAAGTCTCATCAGCGATGTATGAAATCGTTAGTATACATCGCTGATGAGACTTAATAAAGTTGAACCAGACTGTACGATGTTCTAGCATCGCATGATCATTTGCGAAATTCACTTGTCATGGTTATTTTCTATAATTATCGAATTTTATACGATATACGCATTGTAATTGCCTTCAAGCAAAAATATAAATTAAATATATATATATATATATATATGTGTGTGTGTGTGTGTGTGTGTGTGGTGTCCACGTATTCTTTGTTGTTCGTATATCTGATGAGTGTATTCTAATGTGTATATATTGTAGGGGCCTTGTGTTCGGATGTTTAGTGAGTGAAGAAAATCCGAGTTTTGTATCCCATAATGTAAATATATGAGACTATGGAAATGTAGTTTCCGTAGAAAACAAAAGAAGACAAAATTGATACAATAAACAACTTTATATACATTATTTTACAATTAGTATATTCAATTGTTCTTTTAGCGATGTTGCTGACTGTATGTGTCTGTACATAGTTGTGTGTGACAAGTGCGTATGTATTGTTTATATTTGTTCGTTTGGATGTGTCAATATTGTAGCAGTTTTTATAAAACAATGTCTGTGATTGAAACATGAGAAGGAGAGAGAGAAAATTATGAAACTAAATAAGAGACAGACCTGATGTATCATTTTAATTTATTCAATTCCACATGCCGTAAAAATATAGGGGGCCAATCCCTATAATATCATATTCATATATATGTGTTATGGAAGATATAAGAGGAAATTTATTCGGCAGTATATCGAGAAAGATAGACAAACACGGGATGTTGTACAAAATGGATGTTTATATGTTTACCGACCCCTCCACACGAGCAGGATGTGACACAAGGTCAATTTCTTAAACGGAGTTCAACAGGTTTGAATTCAGAGTTTTCCTTCTCCTAGACCGGTTGCCTAACCAAGGTTAAAGAGCCCAGTCTGACCTACTATTCATCGATAATTGGAGGGAGAGTAGGATTCATACCTTTCCCAAGGGTATTAGCGCTAAGTGAAATGCAATTACCACGTCCGGGATTTGAACTCGGGGCGACGAGTCCATTTCCCATGACTTTAACCATTACACCACGCGCTCCTTAAACAATTTATTGTTAATAGTAATGTCGACGTTATAACGTTTCGGTCTGTTAGACCTTCTTCAGGACGTTGGATTGAGTTCTTGCTTCAACGGTGAACATTCACATACTGGTGAATTAGGAGGTCGTGAATAGGGGAGGGGTTGTCAATTGTTGGTGTTAGCAGGAGTTGGTAGTGGGAGTTTTATTTCTTTATTTTTCTTTTTTTTATAGTATAACTCCCACTACCAACTCCTGTAAATACAGCTTCAGTTTCGATACTTTTTGAACAAGCCTAGTATTTTGAAGAGAATGTAAGGTTCAAGGTTATAATATCAATTATAAGTGGTTGAAACAAACAACCCCGACATGAGTGTTAAACATAACATAATGGACTTTAATAAATTGGACACAACATGGGGAACATTTATAACATGAAATACACATACAAGGAAAGGAATGATATACAATAAAAAAACGTATACATTAGTTCACTACAAGAACATACAAAATAGAGATATATGACTGGAGAGTCCATAATTTCAAGTAAACTCACTAGCGTTGCATTGGGGGCAGAAGCCCCCACACGAGAAGGGTGTAGACTTAAAAGTCTAACCCATGTACTGAGGTGCAGAAGAAGAAGAAGAAGAAGAAGAAGAAGAAGAAGAGGCCGACAGTTCAAAACAGGCGCTTAAATACCAAAAAACCCTGATGGTCAAAAACGGGGAACCAGAGGGAAGATAACTCTTCCAGGCAAGGGAAGACAACCCAACAAGTACATTTCAGTCATTGTTTATTTCTGTTTTGGTAAATACAACTTCAGCGGTGAAACTTGTTCATAACAATTCGTATTTTTAAGAAAATTAACGTTTTATTCATTGTTTATTTCTCCATTGGTAAATACAGTTTTAGTCTCGATACTTTTTGAACACACGTCGTATTTTTTAAGAAAATTAATAGTTCATTCATTGTTCATTTCTATCTTGGTAAATACTGCCTTTAATCTCAAAACTTTTTGAACACATCTTTTTTCAAATATTTTTAAAGAAAATTAATGTTTCATTCATTGTTCATTTCTGCCTTGGTAAATACAGTCTCAGTATCAATACATTTGAACACATTTCGTATTTTGAAGAAAATTAACGTTTGATTCATTGTTAATTTCTGTTTTAGTAAATATAACTTAAGCCTCGATATTTTTTCAACATTTCTCGTATTTTGAAGAAATTAACATTTCATATATTTTTCATTTTTTTGTCGTGGTAAATACAGCTTCAATCTCGATACTTTTATGACACACCTTATATTTTGAGAAAAATTAAAGTTTCATTTTTTTTGTCTTGGTAAATACAGCTTCAATCTCGATACTTTTTCCACCACACCTCATATTTTGAAAAAAAAAAAAAGGTTTTAATCACTGTTTATTTCTGTTTGGTAAATACAGTCTTGATACTTTTCCAACACAATTCATATTTGAAGAAAATTAACATTTCACTTTTTTTTTGTCTTGGTAAATACAGCTCCAATCTCCATACTTTTTCAACGTACCAAAATTTTTTTTTTTAAATTCTCTCAATACTCGTTTTCCTTATGGATCATTTCCCTCCGTTGAAGATCCACCAATGGATTTTTGGCAAATGGTTCTTCAGAATTTTGTTTTTTATAGAAAAAGACCAGATTGAGTTGGATTACCGGCACGAGGACATTGGAGCTCTTTTTTTCTTTTTTTTTTTTTGGTGGCGGTGGGTGGGGCAGTGTATATGTACGTTCCGCTAGTAACGGTTGCTAACGATGTC
The DNA here is from genome assembly GCA_023376005.1 of Doryteuthis pealeii. Classification (NCBI taxonomy): domain Eukaryota; kingdom Metazoa; phylum Mollusca; class Cephalopoda; order Myopsida; family Loliginidae; genus Doryteuthis; species Doryteuthis pealeii. Next base: position 52,499,594 of record CM042175.1, on the reverse strand, counting down.
AATTATGGATTTTATTATAGGGTTGAGATACGACTGATCAAAGCGGATGCACCCCCACCCCCATCGTTGGAGAACACAATAATGACAGGTTGTGTACTTCATCGTGATTCACTTAGGGATGGTTTATGCCATCCCGTGGGGGTGAGTCGATAGATTAGCACATGGAGAGAGATCAGTTAATTGATTAGATCCAGTGAGAAATAAGATAGGAAACACGGACAAGAAGAAGAAGGAATATATATATATATATATATATATATATATATATATATTACATAATCTTCATGTAGATTTTCTTTTCGATATATATAGACCCATATTCAATATCTATCTATCTATCTATCTATCTATCTATCTATCTATATATATATATATATATATATATATATATATATATATTGAATATATTATATAATCTCATGTACATTTTTTCGATATATACACAAACACACACACACGCACACACACACGCACACACACATATACATATATTCAATATGTATATATATTTATACACACACACATACATACACACCACACACACACACACACACACACAATATTATATATAATATATATATATATATATATATATATATATATATATATTGAATCATCTCTTATAGAATTTTTTCAGCACCATATATATATATATATATATATATATATATATATATGCGTGCTGAAAAATTCTATAAGATATATATATATATATATATGTGTGTGTGTGTGTGTGTGTGTGTGTGTGTGTGTATCTGTCTGTGGAGAAAGGTAAACAAACACGGGATGTTATGGAAAATTGGATGTTTATAGTCGACGATGCAACGTTTCGGTCGGTTAGACCATCTTCAGGACTTAAATATAGTTCTTGCTTCAATGATGGACATTCTCAGCATTTTGACATCCCGTGTTTGTCTACCTTTCTCCACATACTGTCGGATTAACCTCCTCACATTTCTCCCATATATATATATGTATAACAGAAAATTTAGATTTTTAGCTTATAGCCTATTTCAGAAAGTCTAGACCAATTATCTAGTGTTCCCAATCATCAGATGCGATTTGATGATTGGGAACACTAGTCATTTGGCATAGGCTTCCCGAAATAGGCTATAGTGCTAAAAATCTAAATCTTCTGTTATATTTATAACTTACATCATTTTGCCCTGTGACACTGACAATAAGAACATACACTGAGCTAAGCAAACTAAAACACTTTTTGAAAAAAACTTCTATGTCATAAGGAAGGATTTTTGGATTATATATATATATTATATATATATATATATATATATATATATATTACATATTACATCATCTCATATATTTCTTCTTTGTTTTTGATTTTGTTTAAATTAAAAGGTTTATTGAAGAAGCCTATCATCAGAGCTTTATCAGTCTCGTCGTTCTATTCTTTAATTTTCAATTCAATCTTAATATCAAAACAATTATACCTGTTATAACAGTTCACCAAAATGCCCGTGTACGTATATACATATACAATATTCACTAGTGAGTAGGGGAGATAATTAGGAGTTAAGGTCAAGTTTAATCAAAGGTTAAGATTATTAAAAATGAAATAACTATTTAATTTGCAACTTAATATTCAGGCCGTTGTCGTATCAGTGCTGCTGTATGGCTGCACCACCTGGACCCTAACTAAGCAACTAGAGAATAAACTTGATGGAAGCTGCACAAGAATGCTACGGGTTATCCGGAACAAGACGTGGAAACAACACCCCACGAGAAAACAGCTGTACGGTCACCTGCCACATATCACCCAAACCATCTGAGTAAGACGGACAAGACACGCGGGACACTGCTGGAGAAGCAAGGACGAACTCATAAGCGACGTTCTACTGTGGAAGCCAGCACATGGGCATGCCAGTGTGGTCCGACCAGCAAAGACGTACATTGATCAGCTCTGTACGGATGCAGGATGCTGCATAGAGGACCTCCCGAGAATGATGAGCGATAGGGACGGATGGAGAGAGATTGTCATGGATATCCGCGCTGTCAGCGCGACACGATGATGATGATATATATTATATATATATATATATATATATATATATATAGAGAGAGAGAGAGAGAGAGAGAGATAGATAGATAGATAGATATAGATTAAGGATTTAAAAAAAAATTAATTTGAAAAAATCTTTGGAGTTTCTGGTCGAAATAAATAATTACGGAATGACGGTTTGTTAAGTTTTTCTTTCTTTGAAAGTTAAATATTGCTCTGTATATAATCTAATTTATTTATTATTATACATTGAGCTCTCTTTAGGGATTTATAAAAATCCTTGTATGAATATATGTTTGCACCTACAAGAGCATCCAGTATGGTTATACAGTGAGATTTTGAAGATCCCAAATAGAATCATCCCTTACTTACCAGTCATTTGGATTACCTTACATCTATATTATATATTTACTAGCAAATTAAAAAACATCCTCCGGGCGATGTAAAAATAAATTTTTGAAAAATATTGCTTGAGGAGGTGGAAGTTAAAAATTAAATGTCAGAGAGTTTGAACCATAAATCATGAAATCATCAAATTTATCAAAGGAGTTAAAAAAAAACAATTTGAAATCGAAACTAAGTTCTATTAACTTTGAATATCTATTAAAATAAAACAAACTATATATAAATATATGATACTGGGGATGTATCTATTAAAACTTGTTTTAAAAAACAATGAGGACTGTCTAATGTTGCATGCTCAAATTTTGAGTGTATTTATTCTATGTTATGACGATTTATGACGGGTATAGTGACGTAAGCAGTGACGTAAGCAGTGACGTAGTTTTTGTTACAGACAAAAACCGGAAGCGAATCTCCATTATTAATAGATATATTTGTTTGTCAGGGCTACGTTTCTACATTAAAATTTGTCGCCAAAACTACGGCTGTTATGTAAGTAAAAAGTAAAGTCGTCGGGGCGGCCTAAAGTCGGTATCAGCCAGTCAGCGAGGGAGTCTATCCCTTTTTTCAATAGCGCTAGACCAAGGAGATTGTTTTGGCGTCTGAGGTGGAGTACCACACCTACCATCAGCTCCTTACTTTACCGCACAGATCCCTGTGCTACTCATACGCTGAGTTGGCGAGGACCGGTATCGAACTAGGAACCTCGTGGTTTCCAGCCGAACGCTCTACCGACTGAGTTGTATTAAAATACTTATTTGGAGCAATAGTTGTCACTTGAAAATATATAATTGACTGTAAAAAAAAAGAAGATGGAGAAAATGGCGATTTCGATATTAAATAAACCAAGGGTTGACATGTCGTAAAAGAAAGCAGCCAATGAATGCACGGCAATAGATTTGTTAATGGTTTTCCTGCAAAATGATTGGTTGATATTACGAGCAGTTTTTACTGATTTATCTCCCCTTTACAACTCATTCCGTAAAATCTAGGGAATTTATTATTTTATTTTATATCTTTGATTTGACAGCATAAAATAAACAATAATAAACGGTGAAAAGAAAACTATTAGAAATAAATAAGTGAATAGACATTTGTAGTTTAAAATGTTACATTTTTATATGTACTAACCAAGAAAATTTTACTTGATCAATACATTTATGTTGTAAAAATCACTGACCAATGCATTTTTATAATTGAATTTTTATATATAATTATTTACAAAAAAAAAGAAAAAAAAGAAAGTCATTTCCCATACAATTTTATAGTAAAATTATTGACCAATGCATTTTATATAGTGAAAAGCATTTCCAATGCATTTTTATAGTAAAAATTATTGTCCAGTGCATTTTTATAGTAAAATTCATGTCCAATGCATTTTTATAGTAAAAATCATTGTCCAGTGCATTTTTATAGTAAAAGTCATTTCCAATACATTTTTATAGTAAAACTCATTCCCAATGAATTTTTATAGTAAAAATCATTTGCAATGCATTTAATAGTAAAACTCATTTCCAATGCATTTTCATAGTAAAAAAAACATTTCCTTACAATAAAAATGCATTGGAAATGATTTTTACTATAAAAATGCATTGGAAATGATTTTTACTATGAAAATGCATTGGAAAAAGCTTTTACTATAAAAATGCATTGGAAGTGATTTCTACTATAAAAATGCACTGCAGATGAAGAAAATAGTCCGAATAATACAAATTATCAAGCCTCATCTAAAAAATTCAGAGAAATAGTACGACTGGAATTCGAACTCGCTGACTATCCCATCACAATCCAGCACGTTAGCCTCTCCTGTACGGAGATTCACCTTTTTTGCTCTATTTTTGGAAGTTTTACAGCTTTACAGCCAAAGGATGAACATTAGTTATTTCTTGAAGAGATTAGACTTGGCTTATCTCCAAATTAGGGGTTAGGCCAAAAAAGTGATCGCTTGACGATGCTATTTTTGAAACCAGTGACCCCTAAATTAGTTAAAAACTGCCATCATTTTGGCCGGTATAATTGTTGTTTTTTCTCTCCCAAAAATACACATCAAAAGCCGAATTATATGTGTGAAGCGATTATCTTCCCTTGTTGGGATGGAGTTGAAATTTGAAAAAGGTTATAAAAATGTATTGGCCAAGGATTTTTAGTATAAAAATGTATTGGAAATGATTTTTACTATAAAAATGCATTGGAAATGATTTTTACTGTAAAAATACATTGGAAATGATTTTTACTATAAAAATGCACTGGACAATGATTTTTACTATAAATATTTTGTAATAAAACTGTTAATTTTAACTAGGGGGTGTAGGGTTAGGGTTGAGGTTAGTTTAATAGGAAAATAGATGAATAATTTGGGTTCTGTTTTTTCTAGGTCAACCCAGAAAGCAGCTGTACGGCTACCTGCCCCCTATTTCACAAATCAGCCGAGTGAGACGGACAAGGAATACTTGGAGACTGCTGGAGGAGCAAGGACGAACTCATATGCGACTTTCTCCTGTGGAAGCCAGTACATAGACATGCCAATGTACTACATTGACCAATGCCATATATATATATATATATATATATATATATATATATATATTTAATTTGCTGAGTTTTTTATAGATCAATGTTCATTATAAACAGCTACCCAGGTTTCATGCCAAGGGGCAATCATCAGGACGTTGAGTTAGATCCCATGATGATTGCCCCTTGGCATGAAACCTGGGTAGCTGTTTATAATGAACATTGATCTATAAAAACTCAGCAAATTAAATAAATATTAGCTCTCACAATTTTGTGATTGAGCACTGTATTCTTGTTTCTCATCACAAAAAAATGTGTTTTTATATATACCTCTCTCTCTCTCTATATATATATATATATGAAAAATAGATGGAAATTAATCCGACAGTATGAAATTTAACATTATGAAAAAACATATGATGTTTGTTATGTAATAGCTGACAGTACTGTTTCGACCAAATCGATAAGTTGGTCTTCATCAAAGAGCGACATAGATGGGAAGAGAAGATATCCGTTAAAAAATGTCTTTTTTTTTTTTTTTTTTTAACGGATATCTTCTCTTCCCATCTATGTCGCTCTTTGATGGAGACATTACATAACAAACATCATATGTTTTTCATAATGTTAAATTTCATATATATATATATATATATATATATATATATATATATATATATTCTTTGAAGTCATATTTAATTTTTGAAAATTAATTAGTTGATAATTAATGAATTTAGGCGGGCATATACGTTCAAATGTAAGGCTA
>CM042175.1:52471395-52491395 GCA_023376005.1 Doryteuthis pealeii | reverse complement strand
AATGTCATTGAATACGGAGAGTAAGGTTCGATTTTTTAACCAAAGGGTTTGCAAGATGATAACAGTCGGAAGATTAAGGAACAAGAGTATTAATATATAAATGTTAATAATTGTTGAAATGTCATTGAATACGGAGAGTAAGGTTCGATTTTTTAACCAAAGGGTGTTGCAAGATGATAACATCGGAAGATTAAGGAACAAGAGTATTAATATATAAATGTTAATTATTGCTGAAATGTCATTGAATACGGAGAATAAGGTTCGATTTTAACCAAAGGGTGTTGCAAGATGATAACAGTCGGAAGATTAAGGAACAAGAGTATTAATATATAAATGTTAATTATTGTTGAAATGTCATTGAATACGGAGAGTAAGGTTCGATTTTTAACCAAAGGGGTGTTGCAAGATGATAACAGTCGGAAGATTAAGGAACAAGAGTATTAATATATAAATGTTAATAATTGTTGAAATGTCATTGAATACGGAGAGTAAGGTTCGATTTTTAACCAAAGGGTGTTGCAAAGATGATAACAGTCGGAAGATTAAGGAACAAGAGTATTAATATATAAATGTTAATTATTGTTGAAATGTCATTGAATACGGAGAGTAAGGTTCGATTTTTAACCAAAGGGTGTTGCAAGATGATAACAGTCGGAAGATTAAGGAACAAGAGTATTAATATATAAATGTTAATTATTGTTGAAATGTCATTGAATACGGAGAGTAAGGTTCGATTTTTAACCAAAGGGTGTTGCAAGATGATAACAGTCGGAAGATTAAGGAACAAGAGTATTAATATATAAATGTTAATTATTGTTGAAATGTCATTGAATACGGAGAGTAAGGTTCGATTTTTAACCAAAGGGTGTTGCAAGATGATAACAGTCGGAAGATTAAGGAACAAGAGTATTAATATATAAATGTTAATTATTGTTGAAATGTCATTGAATACGGAGAGTAATGGTCGATTTTTAACCAAAGGGTGTTGCAAGATGATAACAGTCGGAAGATTAAGGAACAAGAGTATTAAATATATAAATGTTAATTATTGTTGAAATGTCATTGAATACGGAGAGTAAGGTTCGATTTTTAACCAAAGGGTGTTGCAAGATTGATAACGGTCGGAAGATTAAGGAATAAGAGTATTGATATATAAATGTTAATTATTGCTGAAATCTCACTGAGTACGGAGAGTAAGATTCCATTTTTAACCAAAGGGTGTTGCAAGATGATAACGGTCGGAAGATTAAGGAATAAGAGTATTAATATATAAATGTTAATTATTGCTGAAATCTCACTGAATACGGAGAGTAAGGTTCGATTTTTAACCAAAGGGTGTTGCAAGATGATAACGGTCGGAAGATATGGAACAAGAGTATTAATATATAGATTTATTTATTACTTTATTTAATTTTTAATTTTTTTCATTTTCATTTTTATTTTCATTTTTTTTTAATTTATTTATTTATTTTTGGCTATAGTGTACCGATCTCGTTCGAATGGAGTTTAAACGTGATTACCGAAAGTATTCTCGGTCTCCGTACGGTCTCGTAGAATCGCTGTCGATCGTTTACAACACAATCCGATGTCATCTATCAAGAGAAAGATGGAGGATCTGGTGTTGATTGTCCAATGTAAATCCCATGTTTCTTTCTTGACCGTCAAATATTTTAACGGTCCTTTTATCCAACTGAAAAGAATTGGAGACGCAATGTCTCCTTTGAAAATGTCGCCTTTAATGGACATTTCCTCTTCTTCGAATGCTTCATTTCTTTCGATCTAAAGTGCCGAACAAAATTCACAATGGCGACTTGCAGCGTCTTTAGATGTCTAAGCGAAGATCATACGCCATTGACGTTCATAAAATTGAGAATCCTTCTATGAGGAGCACAGTCGGTATGCTTTTTAAATGTTACTGTAAGCTTTTCAGACGATATCACTGATGGTATTAATAAAAAAAATATATATATAAGCCAAAGCCACACCATATAAAGGCCTAGCTACTATGGAACGAGTGTATTTATTTAGTGGCGGTTTTTTTGTTTTTTGTTTTTACTAGCAACCAACAAATCTTATTATAATGGAGATTGTGTGTTTTTCTGTCTGTAACCGAAACTATATTACTACACAAGTCTCAATTCCCTTCGTTATTTACATCACATTCTCCATGATTTTATTTATATTTAAACCTCAATTATTAATAAAATTGCTTCACCTTTTTATTAGTGTTGTCCATATCTACATACAAATAACATGCAATTGTATTTATATATACAAAAAATAGCGGTTTACAGTGTGAATGGGAAGGCTAATTTGCATATTGATATTAAAAATGTGATTTTATTAAATATGTGCTTAGTATTATTGATTTCTAATTGTTTGGTTTTATTTTAATGAATATAAGCAAAAATCTCTTCAATGAATCTTAAATGAAATCCATTAACAAGAAAAAATAACTGTCATTTTATTCTTTATTTCCTAATTTAACTAAATAGTTAAATAAGTAAAATTCAGCAATGAAAGACGGGAGTGATGGAAGAGTAAGTTTCATTTCTATTTTTCTATTATACCCCCCACTCTATTACATATCTTTTTATCGGCCTTCTTATTAGACTTTCTAATTTAATACGATATTTCATTACATTAAAACTTAAATACATGCACCCGGAGGGTGCATATATTTGCTAGTAAGTGTAATTAAGGCTATATCAATTAAAGGCCTAGCAGCTATACAACTGGTGTCTTTCATTATGGGTGATCATGTGGTGGCATAAATTACGAGTAGCCTTCAAATAACTGTATGTAAGGTCATACCAACAAAAGGTCGAGAAGTCTTAGTGAATATTATATGCCGTTGATGTTCATAAAATTGGGAATCGTTCAATGAGGAGCACAGTCAAAAGCTTTTTAAATGTTACTACAAGCTTTTCAGATGAAACCACTGATAGGTCGTTAGTTGGTATGGCCTTATATATATATATATATATAGGTTGCTAGTAATTTATGCCACTAAAAATCGCCTACAAATAAAGACACCCTTTCCATAGCAGCTAGGCCTTTACTTGATATGGCATTGGCTTAGATATATTCATTTGATTAATATTATCAGTGATATCGTCTGAACATTTATTAATAGCTTACTAGACATGTATGCCAGTACACGATCGTCCATAATCAAAGACTAGTTGCATAGCAGCTAGGCCTTTACTTGGTGTGGCCTTGGCTTAGTTATATTTATTTGAATAATATTATTAGTGATTATCCATAATGAAAGACACTAGTTGTATAGCATCAAATGAATATATCTAAGCCAATGCCATACCAAGTAAAGGCCTATCGGCTATGTAACGGGTGTCATTATTCATAGGCGATTTTTAGGGTCATGAATTTCTACCAACCTAAAATAGATGTATTTAAGACCATACCAAGTAAAGGCCTCGACGCTATACAACTAGTGTCTTTCATTATGGATAATCACTAATAATATTAATCAAATAAATATATCTAAGCCAACGCCATACCAAGTATAGGCCTAGCTGCTATGGAACGGGTGTCTTTATTTGTAGGCGATTTTTAGTGGCATGAATTACTAGCAACCTATAAATATATATAAGGCCATACCAATTAACGGTCTGACAGCTATACAACTGGTGTGTTTCATTTAAAACCATACCAAGTAACAGCCTAAGCGAAATCTGAGCGAAGATCATACGCTATTGATGTTCATAATATTGGGAATCCTTCTATGAGTTGCACGATATCATTAATAATATTAATCAAATAAATCTACCTAAGCCAAGGCCACTCCAAGTAAAGGCCTAGCTGCTATGCAACTAGTCTTTGATTATGAACGATCGTGTACTGGCATACATGTCTAGTAAGCTATTAATAAATGTCCAGACGATATCACTGATAATATTAATCAAATGAATATATCTAAGCCAATGCCATATAAAGTACAGGCCTAGCTGCTATGTAACGGGTGTCATTATTAATAGGCGATTTTTAGGGACATGAATTACTAGCAACCAACAAATAAATGTATTTAAGACCATACCAACAACTGCTGTCTTTCACTATGGGTGATTGTGCGTTGGAATATGTTACTAGCAACCAACACATAAATGTATTTAAGACCATACCAAGTAAAGGCCTAGAAGCTATACAACTAGTGTCTTTCATTATGGGTGATCACGCGGTGGCATAAGTTACTAGTAACCTACAAATAAATGTATTTAAGACCATACCAAGTGAAGGTCTAAGCGAAGTCTAATCAAAGATCATACGCTGTTGGTGTTCATAAAATTGTGAATCCTTCTATGAGGAGCACAGTCAAATGCTTTTTAAATTTCACCACTAGCAGTTTGGAACTTATTATTGATGTTATTAAACAAATAAATATATCTAAGCCAAAGCCACACCAAGTAAAGGCCTAGCTGCTATGCAACTGACATTTTTGTTTAGTGGCGGGCTTTTAGTGGCATAGATTACTAGCACCCAACAAATAAATGTATTTAAGGCCATACCAAGTAAAGTTCTACCAGCTATACAACTGGTGTATTTCATTATGGGTGATCGTGCAATGGCAATCATTACTAGTGACCTACAAATTAATGTATCTATGACTGTACCAAGTACTGGTCTAGAATCTATGCAACAGGAAACGTTGACTATGAACGATCATGTGATGGCATAAATTACGAGTAGCCTTCAAATAACTGTATATAAGGTCATACCAACAAAAGGTCTAGAAGTCTTAGTGAATATTATATGCCGTTGATGTTCATAAAATTGGGAATCGTTCAATGAGGAGCACAGTCAAAAGCTTTTTAAATGTTACTACAAGCTTTTCAGATGAAACCACTGATAATATTAATCAAATAAATATATCTAAGCCAAAGCCACACCAAGTAAAGGTCTAGCTGCTATGCAACGGGTGTCTTTATTAATAGGCGATTTTTAGTGGCACGAATTACTAGCAACCTATAAATGTATATAAATATTTGCCAACCCCTCCGCATGAGCAGGATGTGACACAATGTCAATTTCTTAAGCGGAGTTCAACAGGTTTGAATTCAGAGTATTCCTTCTCCTAAACCGGTTGCCTAACCAAGGTTAAAGAGCCCAGTCTGGTCTACTATTTATCCATAGCTGGAGGGAGAGTAGGATTCATACCTTTCCCAAGGGTATTAGCGCTAAGTGAAATGTAATTACCACATCCAGGATTTGAACTCGGGGCGACGAATCCATTTCCCATGACTTTAACCATTACACCACGCGCTTCCATGATATATATATATATATAAATGTATATAAGGCCATACCAATTAACGGCCTAACAGCTATACAATTGGTGTTTTTCATTTAAGACCATACCAAGTAAGAGGCCTAAGCGAAGTCTGAGCGAAGATCATACGCTATTGATGTTCATGAAATTGGGAATCCTTTTATGAGTTGCACGATATCACTAATAATATTAATCAAATAAATATACCTAAGCCAAAGCCACACCAAGTAAAGGCCTAGCTGCTATGCAACTAGTCTTTGATTATGAACGATCGTGTACTGGCATACATGTCTAGTAAGCTATTAATAAATGTCCAGACGATATCACTGATAATATTAATCAAATGAATATATCTAAGCCAATGCCATACCAAGTACAGGCCTAGCTGCTATGAAACGGTTGTCATTATTCATAGGCGATTTTTAGGGACATGAATTACTATCAACCAACAAATAAATGTATTTAAGATCATACCAACAACTGCTGTCTTTCACTATGGGTGATTGTGCGTTGGAATATGTTACTAGCAACCAACACATAAATGTATTTAAGACCATACCAAGTAAAGGCCTAGAAGCTATACCACTAGTGTCTTTCATTATGGGTGATCGTGCGGTGACATAGGTTACTAGCAAACTACAAATAAATGTATTTAAGACCATACCAAGTAAAGGCCTAGAAGCTATACCACTAGTGTCTTTCATTATGGGTGATCGTGCGGTGACATAGGTTACTAGCAAACTACAAATAAATGTATTTAAGACCATACCAAGAAAGGCCTAGAAGCTATACCACTAGTGTCTCTTCATTATGGGTGATTCGTGCGGTGACATAGGTTACTAGCAAACTACAAATAAATGTATTTAAGACCATACCAAGTAAAGGCCTAAGCGAAGTGTGATCAAAGATTATACGCTGTTGGTGTTCATAAAATTGGGAATCCTTCTATGAGGAGCACAGTCGAATGTTTTTTTTAAATGTCACCACTAGCAATTTGGAACTTATTATTGATGTTATTAAACAAATAAATATATCTAAGCCAAAGCCACACCAAGTAAAGGCCTAGCTGCTATGGAACGGGTGTCTTTATTAATAGGCGATTTTTAGTGACATGAATTACTGGCAACCTATAAATATATAAGACCATACCAACCAACGGCCTAACAGCTATACAGCTGATGTGTTTCATTTAAGACCATATCAAATAACGGCCTAACAGCTATACAATTGGTGTGTTTCATTTAAGACCATACCAAGTAACGGACTAAGCGAAGTCTGAGCGAAGACCATACGCTGTTGATGTTCATAAAATTGTGACTCCTTCTATGAGGAGCACAGTCAAATGCTTTTTTAAATGTTACTATTCAAGCTTTTCAGACAATATCATTGTTAATATTGTTATATTCTTCTTACTCGTCTTCTGATCATCTTTCTCCTTATGTACCTGGGATTTCTTCTTCTAGACTCTGGAACTTTCCATTTGGAGATTTCGTGTCTGGTCTTCCATTAGGGATTTCTCGTCTATCAGAAGCCCTGTGTCATTAGTAGTTTTTTTGATAAATGACCCAAGACTTAGATTTTCTTTATATCATATTTTATTTAGAAAATCCCCATCCAGACTAACTGCGCAGAGTGTGAGTATGGCCCCACCGGGAGCGTGCTTATCGCAGATTGCTAACTCCAAGGCTTGGCCAGTACTGACTAACTAACTCTTTCAAATCAAAACCGGACGAAGCCTTTCTTTCTCATTTTTCTACTAATTCTCACGGTATCAACCGGAAAAGGGGTTAACACAAGGCTTACATTTGCCAATCATTCTTCCATGATATCGGCACATACTTCCACTCAAAAAAACTGCTAGCCGTAATTTCTAACAGCCATCTTGATTTCTACACTAACCATACACAATTGTTAGGGTACTAACAATTATGTAACAATATTAATCAAATAAATATACCTAAGCCAAGGCCACTCCAAGTAAAGGCCTAGCTGCTATGCAACTAGTCTTTGATTATGAACGATCGTGAACTGACATACATTTCTAGTAAGCTATTAATAAATGTTCAGACGATATCGCTGATAATATTAATCAAATAAATATAACTATGCCAAAGCCATACCAAGTAAAGGCCTAGCTGCTATGCAATTAGCGTATTTGATTATGGACGATCATGTACTGGCATAAATTTCCATGGATTTTTACTCCTTCAAGGGGTTGCCCTCCAATTGTTAATTGTACTTGCCAGTTTTCCATAACTGTTTCGTTTGGTTTGGTTTGTTTTACGGCATATCAACTTCAGTGGGTCAATTAATGCCCCATAACTGTTGTGATGAAATGTATGACTTTGTCGGATATTACTATTTCAGTCCTTGAGGGTTTTTTTTACACCTGCGTAAGCTGTCGATCTTTTACTGGAGTCTAAGTGACAGCAAGTCCTCCCAGGTCTCCAGGACTCTTCTGAGTATTCTGGCAGATTGTAGTAGTGCTGTGTTCTGAATGGTATCAATCCTTCCTCTGATTTCCAGACTTTCCAAACCCTTTTCCAATCCTTTTTGGGACTCTCCTGAGTATCCTAGCCGATTGCAGCAATGCAGTAATCTGGATGGTCTCAACTCTTCCTCTGATTTCCAGATTCACCGGTCTTTTTTTTTTTTTTTCAAGCTTTTTGGGACCGTTTTAAGTGCACCAACTACAATTGGTATACACTTTGACGTTCAGATTATTATCCCTTTTGATTTTTCACATCAGAATTAGCTGATGGTGTTTCACTGGAGTCTGAGTGACAGCAAGTATCCTCAGGTCTCCAGGACTCTTCTGAGTATTCTGGCAGATTGTAGTAGTGCAGTGTTCTGAATGGTATCAATCCTTCCTCTGATTTCCAGACTTTCCAAACACTTTTCCAATCCTTTTGGGACTGTTCCAAGTGCACCAACTACAATTAGTATCACTTTGACTTTCATATTCCATAACTTTTTCAGTTTCTGGCAAGGTCCAGATATTTGTCTATTTTTTAATTTTCCTTTAGCTTCACCCTGTGATCTGCTGGAGCTGCAAAACCCACCAGTTGACAAGTTCTTTCTTTTTTATTTATCAACACTAGGTCTGGTCTTCTTGCTGGGATAAGGTGATCCCTTTTTATTTCAAAGTCCCAGAGAATTTTATGCGTTTTGTTCTCAAGAACAGTTTCTGGTTTATGCATATACCATTTTGTTGTATGGTCAAAATTAAATTTTTTGCATAATTCCCAGTGGATCACCTTCCCAACCCAGTCGTGTCTAGTTTTGTACTCCCTTTGTGCTAGTTTGCTACATTCGCATAGTACATGGTTTACAGTCTCATCTCTATTACCGCAACGTCTACATTTACTATTTTGTTGGGTCTTATCAATTTTTGCTTTGATATAGTTTGTCCTAATGGCATTATTTTGTGCAGCAATTATTAGTGATTCAGTTTCTCCTTTAAGGTTTCCTTTTCTTAACCATGTCCAAGTCTTTTCATGTGAAACCCCTTCGATTTGTCGTTTGAAGTGTTCATATAATTGATTATTTTCCCATTTTTGTTTTCTAGTCTTTGTTGTTTTTCTGTTTGTCCATCTGTCACTTCTACTATTGTTGGCCGCCATAAGTAATTTGTCTTTGCTCTTTCTTGTGTAATCTTCAAGTTGTTGGATTGTGGTTTCTACGCAGTCCTCTATGTTGGCAAGACCTCTTCCACCTTCCTTTCTTGACACATATAATCTATCTCTATCGTCTCTAGGATGGAGAGCCTTGTTATTATTATTATTATTATTTTATTATTATTATTATCTAAAGATTATTTTTTCTTTCTTAAAAAAATCTGGCTTTGATCCAGGCCATAAACGTGAATGTTTGTTGCATGAAAATGACGTGCCAAATATTTGATCACTTCGAAACTAAAAGATATGAAAATGTCACTTTTTTATGGAGCAGGTTATGTTACACGAAACGATTGTCCAAAAGGGGAAGGGCGTATTTAACGATATAGATTTTATTTTTTGAAAGGTAATAAATATTTTTTGAAAGGAATAAGATCGTGGGGATTTAAAAATTGCCATGGATACCGGAGTTCAGAGGGAGGGGGTTCTGTCTGTTGTTATGTGATTTTTTTTTTAATGAAATGTTTTCCGAAACTCTTTAAGAAATATGGGTTTTTTTTATTAGTTTCCGAAATGCATTTCAATCTGAAAAGAGAACATGAAATTATGTTTTTTAAATATATTTTCCAGGAATCAATCTTTCTTTGGATTCTTCAAAATCATCATCATCATCACTGTTGTAAAACCACATTGCGGGTATATAATGGAGAGAGAGAGAGAGAGAGAGAGAGAGAGAGGAGAGAGAGAGAGAGAGAGAGAGAGAGAATTAGACACAGCAGTAGAGAGAGAGAGAATAGTTCAGAGAGTGATGAGAGAGAGAGAGGAGAGAAGAGAGAGAGAAATAGACACAGACACAGGCAGTAGAGAGAGAAGAAGAGAAATAGACACATGCAGTGTTAGAGAGAGAGAGAGAGAGAGAGAGAGAGAGAGAATAGACAAGGCAGGGAGAGAGAGAGAGAATAGACACAGGCATAGAGAGAGAGAGAGAGAATAGTTCAGAGAGATAGAAGATAGAGAGAGAATAGACACAGACAGTAGAGAGAGCGAGAGAGAGAGAGAGAGAGAGAGAGAAGAGAATAGACACAGGCAGTAGAGAGAGAGAGAGAGAGAGAGAGAGAGAGAATAGACACAGCAGGAGAGAGAGAGAAAGAATAGACACAGGCAGTAGAGAGAGAGAAGAGGAATAGTTCAGAGAGATAGAGATAGAGAGAGAAATAGACACAGAACAGTAGAGAGAGAGAGAGAGAAGAGAGAAGAGAGAGAGAATAGACACAGGCAGGAGAGAGAGAGAGAGAGAGGAGAGAGAGAGAGAGAGATAGAGAGAGAATAGACCAGACAGTAGAGAGAGAAGAGAGAGAGAGAGAGAGAGAGAGAATAGACACAGGCAGTAGAGAGAGAGAGAGAACAGACAGACAGACAGAGACAGAGAGACAGAGAATGGTTCAGAGAGAGAGAGGGGGGAGAGAGGAATAGACACAGACAGTAAGATAGATAGATAGAGAGAGAGAGAGAGAGAGAGAGAGAGAGAGAGAAAGAGAGAGAGTTGTAGTAGTAAGTAGAAGTAGAAGTAATAGTAGTAGTAGTAGTAGGAATGAGATGAAGGCTCTTACATGCTAACGCTGCTTACGACTTCTAACTCGTCGGCCGCCAAATTATTCAGGACTTATTTTGTCGGTGGGCTGATCCATATTATATTCATTATCATTATTATACATTAGAAAAATAAAAAGACGACCTCCGGGCGATGTAAAAATGATTTTTGAAAGATATTGCCAGAGGGGATGGGAGCTGAAAATTCAATGTCATAGAGTGTGTACCATAAGTATGTAAAAATCCTCAAATTTATTAAAGGAGTAAAAAAAAAAAAGAAAGAAAGAAAGACAATTTGAAATGGAAACAGTTCCGATAACTTTAAATATTATATTAGAATAAAAACAATCTATATATAAATATATAACGCCGGGCATCTATTTATTGAAACAATGAGTATTGTCTAACGTTGCATGCTCACATTTTGAGTATATTTATTCTATGTTATGACGTTGGATTATGTGTTGGGTAATGTGACGTAAGCAATGACGCAGTTTTTGTTACAGACAAAAAGAGAGCGAATCTCCATTATTAATAACTAGTACAAAATAAAAAACACCCTCCGGGCGGTGTAAAAATAGATTTTTGAAACATATTGCCTGAGGGGTGGGAGTAAAAAAATTCAATGTCAGCGAGATTGTACCCTAAGTGAGTAAAATCATCAAATTCATTAAAGGATTAAAAAAATAAAGCGGTGCATTCTAACGCCCCAGCCGACAGGGCGGAATCATAATTGTTTTTAATAAAGTAAGCTATTCATTATAAGATTAAGGAATAATGTACTGAAAATTTAACTAAAATTGGACAATTCCCTGATTTTTGATAATTGTTTTTAATTTTTTTAAAATTATTACCTCCCTTTAATATTCTGCCCATCCCTAATGTTATACTGTTGGTCTATCAAATCCCTGAGTTGAACTAATTTAAAACAAGCGTGTAATATATTTAGTCTCTAGTTTGGTGATTATTCTTACATCCCTTACAGGATACATTGAAAAGGTAAAAGGTAGGCACTGCCAAAGTTGCCATAAAATCCGTATTTTACAAAATAAATTAACCCCCCCTAACACGATTGAAAAAAAATACCAGAGATCAGGGAATTATCCGATTTTAATGAAATTTTCAGTGTTGATTTAACAATGAATGAATTTTATAATGCACAAGTTATTTTATTTCAAAACTTTGATTTTTTTAAATCACTTAACTTTGAACCCCCCCCCTTACTTTTGAGGCGCAAACTAATTACAGTATGAATAAAAATACAAAAGAACGAAGGTGTGAATATAAGAAAACAATTTATGTTAAGGTTGACGTCCAAA
Source organism: Doryteuthis pealeii (assembly GCA_023376005.1). NCBI lineage: Eukaryota > Metazoa > Mollusca > Cephalopoda > Myopsida > Loliginidae > Doryteuthis > Doryteuthis pealeii. Next base: position 52,479,582 of record CM042175.1, on the reverse strand, counting down.
CTCCAAACATCAGAGAACAACTGAACAGCTGCCCAACAATCAGGATTCCATTCTTCTCCGATGTAGCACCGGTATAGATATAAGTATATTGAATATTTCTTTATCCAAACATCATCACTCCATTAGAAGCAAGAGCCGAACGTAAGCAACGTGGACACGTCATCTCTCTATTCGGAAATGAGTGCAAGACGTAACGAAGAGTTGACACGTCATCATCTCAGAACAATTTTTAGAGAGAGACAAAGAGAGGGGGAACAGAGAGAGAGAGAGAGAGAAAGAGAGAGAGAGAGACAACGAGAGGGGGAACAGAGAGAGAGTGGGGAGAGAGAGAGTAAGGGAGGGAGAGAGAGAAGGAGATAGGGTACAGAGAGAGGGAGAGCTATGGGACAGAGAAAGTGGGGGAACAGAGAGAGAGAGACAGAGAGAAAGAAGAGAGAGAGAGAGAGAGAGAGAGAGAGAGAGAAAAGGGACAGAGAGAGAAAGGGGGGGGGATGATTTTTTCAAATAAGAACAAAAATCGATATAAGAACGAAGAGAGACAGAGAGAGATAGAGAGAGGGGAGAGAGGAGAGTGGGATGGAGAGGGAGAGAAGGAGGAATGATAGAGGGACAGATAGAGGGGACAGGGGAGGGGGACACAGAGAGAGAGAGAAGGAGGACACAGAGAGAGGGACAGAGAGAAAGGGTCAGAGAGAGGAGAAGAAGGGACAGAGAGAAATTCAGGGACAGAGGGGGATAGAGAGAAGGGTAGAGAGGGACAGAGAGAGAGAGAGAGAGAGAGGGGTGCAGAGACGATCCATGCTATCATTTAAATTATTTAATAGAAGAAACAAAAAAGAACTTAAATGAACGCTGTTCGACTGATTGGGTCTCACGAATCCAGAATCCTGTGGCGCAAATCATCTCTCCCCACCACCGGAAACGAGTCAGTTGGTGCAAACCGTGTACTTTGTGTGGGGCTCCATAGGTCAAGCGATGGAAAGATCTACGAAAGCAGTCGGCGGCTATAATTGCGTAATCTCCGTGAAAAAAAATGTTATTGGACAGTTAAATAGAAGAGGACAACGAATGTATCTCAGAGAGTAAATGAGTCAGCGTGAAAAAATATATATATATATATATATATATATATATATATATATATTAATATTATATTAATGTGTATGGTTGGCACTAGTATACTAGAAAAAGTAATAGTAATCCAACGTACATTGTTATAGAAGAGGCTCAATATCTGTGATAGAGCGTGATAGTTCAATGAAGTAACAAATAAAGTTTTTGCTATATATATATTATATATATAATATATATATATATATATATATATATATATATATATATATATAAAGTTAAGATGAAATATTGTTCAATATTAGCTGAATATGATATAAAATATTTTCATTTTAACAGCATTGTGTGTTTTCATATCCTTTTATCTATCTATCTATCTATCTATCTATATATATATATATATATTATATATATATATATATATATAAGTAAAGTCGTCAGGGTGGCCTAAAGTCGGTATCAGCCAATCAGCGAGGGACTCTATCCCCCTTTTCTCTAACGCTAGATCAAGGAGATTATTTTTTAATCTGAGGTGGAACGCCACATCTACCATCAGTACCTTACATTACCGCACAGATCCCTGTGCTATCAATACGCTGAGTTAGTGAGGGACGGTATCGAACTAGGAACCTTGTGGTTTCTAGCCGAACGCTCTACCGACTGAGCTAATTATTATTATTATTATTATTGTTATTATTATTATTATTATTATTATTATTATTATTATTATTATACTAAGCTGAGTGAATCTGGTCTCGTAAGGCTTTTTTACTGTTTAGTTTAATTACATGAAAGTTATTCTAAAATATTCCTTAGTTTTAGGATTGAGTTTGAAAAGATTCATTTTAATCGATTCTTAGTCGTAATGTAGCATAATGGTCGGACCTTACTTGGGAACACCATATTTGTGGCCTTGTGTCAAACAGAAAGAAAGCTTAATAGATGTAGTATGATTCTCAAACCTTATCGGGTGGTCTCTTTGAAGAATCGGCCCGAAAAGAAATAAATACATAAACGAGATTTTTGGAGAATGTGGGGTCTGGTTTTAATAAAAATTTAGACTTCTTGACAGTTAATTGTTCTTTGATCCGAACGGCCGTGAACTCGCAATGACCGTAGAAAGGAATCGAATGATTAGAACGAATCGAAGGCTCGAAAATGTTCGAGAACATTATTTTCCTTCTAAGAAGAAATAGATTCTTCGAGAAGAAGACCCTTCTAGAGTAGTTCTGTTTGAGATACTATATAAGGCCGGACCTCTGGCTATGAGATCAGTTACTTATTAAAAAGGTGACTCCTCTCTCTCTCTCTCTCGTCTCTCTCTCTCTCTCTCTCTCTCTCTCTCTCTCTCTCTCTCTCTCTCTCTCTCTAAGAAGCCGAAATTGAATTTATCTCAATAAATCCTGAAAAATAAACTCGGTATCATAGTAATCATTTTACTACGAAGATAATCTACAGACAGTATTATGAATGGAAATATACACCGAACTTTCCCTGACCACAAGACACCCATGGAGGTAAAGTCAATTGACCGCAACGAAGACCACGCGGCCTGTGTAAGTTGATACTCACTTGACTGATATCGCTGACCGACGCAAGGACTGCTAGAATCCTGTGCGTGTGATAAACAGAAACCCCAAAACGTTTACACTCGCGCCGAACGAAGTGTACCGTTGTCCCTTTTTTCCGGGCACTAAAACGATATCTGTAACGCTGTCGTATATCTGGTCACAGTACCCAAAGCGTATATATTCACCGTACTAAAAAATGTCTTCTGCACGTGGTTGTCATCTTGTTGATAAAATATTACAACGCGAGAATATGTAGTCACAACTGCTAGCCTTTATTTCTAGGGTAGGCTCGTCTCGTGTGCTGTATACGGAGAGGAGGAAAGGCAGAGAGAAAGAGAGAGAAAACACTACTTGATTTACTGTGACCCCATCCTAGGCACCAAAGGCCCGTCCGTTCCCCTACGCGTCCGAAGCAAAAAGAGACTCGTCCTTTTCTTCTTCGTCCACGTCACACGTGACTCGGTCAACACCCCGAAACTTCCGGTTGACACTCAATTTTCCATTCGGGGTCACGCTACGGTCAAACCATCGTTCATCCTGTTTTGCTCATCACTATTTTTTTAAACCTTTATCATCTCTTATTTATTTATTTCTTCCCCCCCCCCTTCCATTAGTAGTCCTGCCAAATGCAATCTTGCTACAGAAGTTAGTGACTTGTATAAGTTTTAATAGTGCACCCACGGAGTGCACGGTGTAAAGCCGCCAGCGTAAAAGAAACCATTTTGCTGAAAGACCACAACATTACTATCGTGACTTCTACTTCGCCGCATATATCTTATCCAAAGTGTATATACGGTTTTTCGTTTCACGTAGGTAAACTCCTTCTAGCATAGAACAACAAACACCGTGGGTAGGGTGATTTCTTTATTCTCTTCACCAGAAAGGGTAAAAAACTTAAACATGAGAAAAACAAGTTTATAGAAACAATGCAACAAACACAGGGGTACAACAGGTACAACGTATGAAGTAAGCAGTGGACAGGGGGGGTTAATAGTAAACTCGGCTAGCAGTTCGTAGATAAGGGCAGTGGAGTTACAATGACATACAACAACATTGACGAACAGGTTAGGAGTTAAGAAAGGTATAAACAAGTTGGGCAGTGTCTTTATGAGAGAAAAGTCAATTAGACGATAAGTAGACGAAGGGAGCAAACATATACAATATATTCAAATGTGTACAAAGTTCAGGAAAATGGGACGATGTAGCAAGATTCGTGAAGGTCCTGAGTTTTGCGAGGACTACTATTAGAAAAGGAGGAAGAAATGAGGCAAGGTGGAGGTTTTGAAAAAGTGGAGATTTATGAAACGTATTTGTATGTTTCGTTTCATAAACAATCAGGTGGCTAACATCTTGGCTCTCAATAAATTTAGATTAGGGCAAACATTCCCTTTCTTAGAAATCTTACGAAATGATTTTTATGTTTTTTGTAATTAAGTGCAAAATTATCTGAAGTACACGATTGTAAATATAAATGTACAATATACACAATTCCCTAATTTCTTGGCATAAAATAACCCTAGATATGTTGACATGCCATTAAAATTAATTAATTAATCAATCATTGAAAAACAGTTCAAGTTTGTAAAAAATTCATCGTTTCTAAAATACCCTAAATTAGCAACTAATATATATATATATATATATATATATATAATATATATATATTGTCGTGTTTTATAATGGGGTTTTATATAGGTTATTGTTGTATTATCTCTTGTGATAGCCGCTAGATGTCTCCACCGGGGAAACAGCAATAAAAAAAATAACCATTTGGTGCCAAAAACAATAAACATTTCCTCTCCAGTGGTGTTTTGATATTTGGCATAATTTTTCTCAAGACCAAAACGGAATTTCTCCAAGGAATTCTTTTAATGTTTTAGATAATGTCAGGAAAATGTTTTTCCCAATATCACATTATATTTCGTCACGGAATTTTCATCTCAGTGTCGACATCGTTTTGGTTTGGTTTAACGGCCCTGTGGGGTTATTTAATGTGGGGTTATTTAATGCCAAAACATGTATATATATATATATATATATATATATATATATATATATATATATATATATATAATATATTATAATATATTAATGATTTGAAGGCAATTTCAATGCGTATAAAAATAAAACAAAAAGATGTTATTTTGTCTTATCGATGTTATTTTTGTCTTATCGATTTCGAAGTAGGAACTTCATCATCAGCACCTCTGATGATGAAGTTCCTACTTCGAAATCGATAAGACAAAAATAACATATTTTTGTTTTATTTTTATACGCATTGTAATTGCCTTCAAATCATTAATATATTATAACATACTCAACAATGCTTCAAGCAAATTACCAATTACTTATATATATATGTGTGTGTGTGTGTGTGTGTGTGTGTTAGTTTTGGATTATGTGTGTGTGTGGTGTATATATAATAAAATAAATATATAAAGGTTTTACATATCTATTTATTAGGTGACAAAGGAACATTCATGACCATATTGGTTTCATGCGAGGCAATCATCAGGCCTGATGATTGCCTCGCAGGAAACCAATATGGTCGTGAATGTTCCTTTATCACCTAATAAATAGATATATAAAACCTTTATATATTTATTTTATTATATTATATAACAGCTCTATTTTATATTGAGCACTCTACCAATAATACTGCCTTTGGTACGCGATTCCAGCAAAAGCTGAAACAGTGACCATCTCACACTATAGTATATATATATATTATATATATATATATATATATATATATATATATATTAGTGTTATTATTATTGTTTTTATTATAATTTTTTATATTATTATAATTTTATAATTTGTTAATGTAATTATAGGCATTTTAGAACATTATCAAAGTTTATTTTGTTTAGTTTGGGATTTTTGTGTCTAATATGTATATGGTGTGTATATGGTGTAACAACAACTACCCTTTCTAGACGGGTTACAATGCACCTTACAGACAATAGCTCAATAGCCCAACACCTAAAAACACACTCTTGTCCCAATACTAAATTCCGAAAAATACTTAACAATAACACTACCATTATAGAAACACAGACATGTAAACAAAGACTAAAGATCTTAGAAGCACTGCATATCAGACACAAAAATCCAAAACTAAACAAAATAAACTTTGATAATAGCACCAATGTTCTAAAATGCCTATAATTACATTAACAAATTATAAAATTATAATAATAGTAAACGTAATAATAATGACAATAATAATAATAACACTAATAATTATAACAACAACAATAATAAACACAACCTATATAAATAGAAAATGGAATAGCCCATTGTTGTACGGTTTCAAAATACCTTGAAGATTGCGCACGATAGGGCGGAAAGTACTTGGTCTATGACCTATGGCAAATACATCAGCCAATTTTCGCCAGATATTACTAATAATCCGGCAATACGAAAAAATAAAGGACAAAACTTGCAGACGAAAAATGGCTGCATTATTTAACAATATATGCCTACAAGACAAAATGCTGCCTAAATACACACACACACATATATATATATGTATGTATGTGTGTGTGTGTGTGTGTGGTGTGTGTGTGTGCACGCGCGTCTGTCTGCCTGTGTGTGGAAGAATTTGAGTCCAACCGAATGAAACACCAGAAATTAAGCGGGCTATTAGAAAGGGTAATTTTCATCCCAGCAACATTCAAAGTGGAGAAGTTCCAACATATAATTTATGTGGAAGAGTATGTCTCTCCAGGGATGGCCTGGTGAGTCATCTGAGAAAACACAAGGATAGAGTGTCAAATGTTACTGGCATCCAACGATGATAAAAAAAACAGGAAATGGTCTTACTCGAACACGAGTTGATAGCCATTATGTGTGTGTGTGTGTGTGTGTGTGTGTGTGTGTGTGTGTGTGTGGTGGACTCTCCTATCGTAAACGATAGATGAGGGTTAGCAGTGAGTGATTTATTTCCTTCCATGTTGTGCATGCTATCAAGAAGACATTTTGTATTTCCTCGAGTGTGATAGCAGCCCAGCCTTGCTTCGAGCTATGAAGCCACACTGACAGATAAAATTTCTTAAAGCGGGAGTCAGATTGTTTTTGTCGTAAAGTTAGACGGAGCTGATCTCGATGTTTCAGTCTATTTTCTTCAAAGCTCTTTAATCTAGCGAAAACATGTCTTACGCCATTCTTTCCGATTTGATGCACATTTTCCCAAGCACTCTGGTTAATATTGACGGGTTTCAAATTGTCCTTCAATTTGTCTTTATAGCGTAAGAGAGGACGTCCAATAGAACGCTTAGCATTTGGTAATTGTCCGTATAATATCTTCTTTGGAAGCCTGTTCTCATTCATTTTGACAACGTGACCAACGTTATATATATAATAAACAAAACGTGAACTGAATGGATAATTGTATTTTGGGAAAAGTGAGTTTGCAAAGCGGATTAGTATATATTTTAAATAATTACTGCCTGGGAATTAAAAAAAAACATTAAAATCATGTTGTCATATATATATATATATATATATATATATATATATATATAGAGAGAGAGAGAGAGAGAGAGAGAGAGAGAGAGAGAGAGAGTAGGGCCGGTTTAGCTCATTCGGTAGTGTGTTCGGCTAGGAGTCACAAGGTTCTTGGTTCGATAGCGGCCCTCGCCAACTCAGGGTATGAGTAACACAGAAATCTTCGCGGTAACGTTAGGAGATGATGGTAGGTATGGCGCCCCACCTCAGATGCTAAAATAATCTCCTTGGTCTAGCGCAAGCGAAAAAGGATATAGACTCCCTCGCTGTCTGGCTGATACAGACATTAGACCGCCCTGATGACTTTACTTACTTTACTTATATATATATATATTATATATATATATATATATATATATATATATGAGAAGTAAATACACAAACGATGTGTTTTGATATGGCTTTTTTTAGCCGACAATTTTTGGGAGAATATGTGCTTAATTGAAGTCGTACCTAATTTGGAAAGTTAATTAATTAATAATTAATTAACTAGGCGAGCATACCTATTCAAATGTGAGGCTAAACAAATCGAGAAAAATCAATCTCTGTATGTACATTTCGGCCTATTAGGCCTCATCAGCAGAGCTATAGACAGGAAGACCGCCTTGTGCGTTATTCGAACCCTGACTGTCTCTCTCTCTCTCTCTCTCTATATATATTATATATATATATATATATATATATATATTATATATATGGTGGGTTGCGTTTGTAGAATATCTCTTGATCTTCTGCGTGTGAAAATTGCTCTTTGCAAATTGAAGGTCAAAGAGCTTCTGATTATACATCCTCTGCAATTTTCCTGTTCAATAAAGTGTGTTTGAGGTGGGTGGGGTGGGGGGATAGGGAAATAACATTACGGGGTGGAGGGGGTGGGGTCGTGTTATGTGCTGGCGCCAATCGGACCCTGGACAACGCACTGCCCGTGGGTGGTGTTGAATTAACAGTGGCGAATCTAATTCTGAATTCCCTGTTGATACTAATGAAGAATTTAGTTGAGCTCTTCTGACTATCAAAAAGTCAGCCGAGAATT
>CM042175.1:52463895-52466395 GCA_023376005.1 Doryteuthis pealeii | reverse complement strand
CTTTCAAATTCTTCATTTTCTTTCTTTGTTTTTTTCTCTTTTTTTCTTTCTTTCTTCCTTTCTTTTTTTCTCTCTCTTTCTTTCCTCTCACTACGTCTTCAAATCCTTCGTTCTTTTTCTTTCTTTCTTTCTTTCTATCTTTCTTTCTTTCTTTCTATCTTTCTTCTTTCTTCCTTCCTTTCTTTCTTTCTTTCTTTCTTTCTTTCTTTTTCTCTCTGTTTCTTTCTCTGACTATCTCTTCACATCCTTCGTTCTTTCTTTCTTTCTTTCTTCTTCCTTTCTTTCTTTCTTCTTTCTTTCTTTTACCATCCTTTCAAATTCTTCATTTTCTTTCTTTGTTTTTTCTCTTTTTTCTTCTTTCTTCCTTCCTTTCTTCTTTTCTTTCTTTCTTCTTTTCTTTTCTTTCTTTCTTTCTTTCTTTCTTTTTCTCTTTCGTCTTCTTTCTTCTCACCATCCTTTCACAAATTCTTCATTTTTGTTTCTTTCTTAACTTTTTTCAGTGTCAAAATATCGGCCGAATCTCCGCCATTTGTTTCCTTATAGTGGCATCCCGGATACAACTGATCTTTAAGTTATCATAATCTTATATTCTACACCATCTTTCTTTCTTTCTTTCTTTTCATTTGTTCGTGCATGACTTTGACGTCATCAAACCGATCAGCCAATCATCTGGCTTCACACCAAATCCTCTGCATTAAGGATTGGCAATGGTGCAAATAAAACAGAAAGATATTATCGTCGCTTTTTAGGCATCATGTCATCCGCCATTTTGTTTTCTTTCTTTTTCATTAAAGAATCTGACCCGTTCAGACAGAAGAAGAATTATTAACAACAACGCCAACACATTGAACTCAAAGAATTGGGGGGAATACGCAGTGGAACTGAGAGTCTGCAAATGATGACATTGTTTTAGAATGCACTGAGGATGATGATATGATAACATTTTCAAGGGATTAGATGCCAGATACAGAAATTAGAATAAATTGATCTAATGTTCATGACGAGATGGACACGTGGAGTACATGAAACCATTTAATTGTGTATAAAATATTAGTATTAAATAGAAATACTTGAAACCATACTATTGTGTATACATTATTAGTATTAGATAGGAATACTTGAAACCATATAATTGTGTATGAATTGTTTGTATTAGATAGGAATACTTGAAACCATATAATTGTGTATAAATTGTTTGTATTAGATAGGAATACTTGAAACCATATAATTGTGTATAGATTATTATTAGATAGAAATACTTGAAATCATATAATTGTGTATAAATTATTTGTATTAGATAGGAATACTTGAAACTATATAATTGTGTATAAATTATTTGTATTAGATAGGAATACTTGAAACTATATAATTGTGTATAAATTATTTGTATTAGATAGGAATACTTGAAACTATATAATTGTGTATAAATTATTTGTATTAGATAGGAATACTTGAAACTATATATTGTGTATAAATTATTTGTATTAGATAGGAATACTTGAAACTATATAATTGTGTATAAATTATTTGTATTAGATAGGAATACTTGAACTATATAATTGTGTATAAATTATTTGTATTAGATAGGAATACTTGAAACCATATAATTGTGTATAAATAATTAGTATTAGATAGAAATACTTGAAACATATAATTGTGTATAAATTATTTGTATTAGATAGGAATACTTGAAACTATATAATTGTGTATATTAGTATTAGATAGGAATACTTGAAACTATATAATTGTGTATAAATTATTTGTATTAGATAGGAATACTTGAAACTATATAATTGTGTATAAATTATTTGTATCTTGAAATCATATAATTGTGTATAAATTATTTGTATTAGATAGGAATACTTGAAACTATATAATTGTGTATAAATTATTAGTATTAGATAGGAATACTTGAAACTATATAATTGTGTATAAATTATTTGTATTAGATAGGAATACTTGAAACTATATAATTGTGTATAAATTATTTGTATTAGATAGAAATACTTGAAACATATAATTGTGTATAAATATTAGATAGGAATACTTGAAACTATATAATTGTGTATAAATTATTTGTATTAGATAGGAATACTTGAAACTATATAATTGTGTATAAATTATTTGTATTAGATAGGAATACTTGAAACTATATAATTGTGTATAAATTATTTTGTATTAGATAGGAATACTTGAAACTATATAATTGTGTATAAATTATTGTATGTAGATAGGAATACTTGAAACTATAATTGTGTATAAATTATTTGTATTAGATAGGAATACTTGAAACTATATAATTGTGTATAAATTATTTTGTATTAGATAGGAATACTTGAAACTATATAATTGTGTATAAATTATTTGTATTAGATAGAATACTTGAAACTATATAATTGTGTATAAATTATTTGTATTCGATAGGAATACTTGAAACCATATAATTGTGTATAAATTATTTGAATTAGATAGGAATACTTAAAACCATATAATTGTGTAT
>CM042175.1:52431395-52458895 GCA_023376005.1 Doryteuthis pealeii | reverse complement strand
ATGGTCCCTGGGTTGAAATTTTGTTCGTCTATTTCTAAACGTCTGAACGTGAGAGAGATACAAAAAAAATGAAGCAGGATGACAGCATATGAACATGGTGGGGGGGAACACTGAAATACTAAGAAATTCATTTCAATAAAAAAAAACTGCTTTTAAAAAAAAAAACAGCTTTTTCTATTGCTAAACTCACACACTCTCTCTCTCTCTCTCTCTCTCTCTCTCTCTCTCCTCTCTCTCTCTTCCTCTCTCTCTGTCTCAGTTTCTCTTCCTCTTCCTCTCCCCCTCTCTCTCTCTCTCTCTTCTCTCTCTCTCCTTCCCTCTCTGTCTCAGGTTCTCTTCTCTCCTCTTTCTCTCTCTCTCCTTCCCTCTCTCTGTCTCAGTTTCTCTTCCTCTCTCCTCTCTCTCTCCTTCCCTCTCTCTGTCTCAGTTTCTCTTCCTCTCCTCTCTTCTCTCCTCCTTCCCTCCTTGTCTCAGTTTCTCTTCCTCTCCCCTCTCTCTCCTTCCCTCTCTCTGTCTCAGTTTCTCTTCCTCTCCCCCTCTCTCTCTCCTTCCTCTCTCTGTCTCAGTTTCTTCTTCCTCTCCCCTCTTCTCTCTCTTCCCTCTCTCTGTCTCAGTTTCTCTTCTCTCTCCCCTCTCTCTCTCTCCTTCCCTCTCTCTGTCTCAGTTTCTCTACCTCTCCCCCTCTCTCTCTCTCTCTCTCTTTCTCTCCTTGTTGAGTATGTTATAATATAATATATATTATAATATATATGAGTATGTTATAATATAATATATACTATATATATATATATATATATATGTGTGTGTGTGTGTGTATGTTATAATATATATATATTATAATATATATATACATAAATATATATATATATATATATATATATATATATATATATATATGAGTACTTGTTTGGGTCGAAGTACGGAGTGAATGAGCTCTGATGATGATTTTTGTAAATCGAATAATTGATCAGTATCAGCTATGATTATATTATAAATTGTTTTCTTCTTTAACAGCATTGTGTGATGTTTTCATTCCACCTTTTCTTACTCATATTGTCGGGTTCATTTCCTTTCTTTTAACTTATATATATATATATATATATATATAATAATATATATATATATATAATATGCTACATGGAGGGTATGTAGCATACTCACTGTATTGAAAGTGGTACAACCAGTTATGAATACAGGCCGATGGTAGGACGAAAAATAATCTGAAGATTCGCGCAACGGTGAGAAACTGCAGTCGGAAATTTTTATCCATTCGTTTTTTAAAACGTATATTTAGCTTTTTATATTGAGCACTCTTAAATCGGTTTTAATAAAATCCAGAAGTAAATATGTTTATTTTGCTTTGTGAATTTAAAGTTAACTTTTGATATATATATATAATATATATTATATATATATTATATATATATATATATATATAATATATTAAACTACCACGCCACGTTTTCGCTGTAGTAGCATAAGTAGTTAATAAATAAGTACTCGATATATTTCTTAAAATATTGAGACTAAGTAATTGTATATATATATATATATATATATATATATATATATATATAGAGAGAGAGAGAGAGAAGAGAGAGCGAGAGCATTAGTAGTTTTATATATATATAATATAATATAAACATAGACACATATACATAAACACACACATACACACATCCAAAAAGTAGAAATTTAAGTAGAAAAACACAGAAATTCTCTAGAACAAAGAACAAATTACAAACACACACTCCTGAAATATCAAATGAAATCTGATGAACTATATCAGAAAAAACTCTAATAAAAGAGTTATAAAAGCTCAGTTAATGATTTTATTACCAAGCCACCCAGAAAACAAAACACCTGTTTAAAAGACTAATGTTAAAAATGAAATTCTTTATATTCCACTCCCACCAAACAGGAAGAGGGAAGTGAAATACTATGTATATATATATAACACATATGTAAGAATTCATTTTCATATTATGATCAAAAGCCTGAAGAAGGTGTGAAACACGTGTTGCATATGTAAGATAAAAAGAATAATTTTTTTTTCTGAAAACATAATACATTTTGCGGACCTTCTTTTTTTTATAAAATATTGAATTTTCTCCGTTGGAACCAGAACAACGCTTTATATATATATATATATATATATATATATATATATATATATATATATTATATATAGAGAGAGAGAGAGAGAGAGAGAGAGACAGACAGACAGACAGACAGACAGACAGACAGAACAGAGACAGAAATAGAGAGAGAATGGCCGAAGACAAGGAATTAATAAAACAAAAACGCTGCACATAATTCAGACAGCAATCAACATATGTATAATTAATAATATATATATATATAATATATTATATATATTAATTATATATTATATATATATATGAATCATTTATATTTATTTATTCTTCTATTAATTTTTTTCTTATGCTCCTTGGCATCTTCACTTTTTTTATCTTCACACATCAACCTTTAATAACAGCAACAAACACAACCTTTGCACTGAACACTATCAATATAACATCTATATACAGATCAAAGTTCGTTAAGTAATTCATCTGATAGTTTCTAAAAATGTCCTTTCAAATTCCTTTTCTTATTATTTTTTCTGAAATTATTCAAAATTAGTCTTAAAATTGTTTACGCTATTGCTGTTTTTGGATCTGATTAGGTAATGTGTTCCAAATATATAAATAATATAATTAAATATAATATAATATAATATATATATACTAGCAAATATAAGCACCCTCCGTGTGCAAGAATTTAGTTTTAATGCAATAAAATTTTATATTAAATTAGAAAGGCTAATGAAACTAAATAAGGATGCAGATAAAAAATATTTCAGCAGGGGTTATAATTGAAAAATAGAACTGAAGCTTACGCTTTCATCTCGTCTTTCAATGCTAAATTTTCCAAATTTAACTATTCAGTTAAAATAGGAAGTAAAGAATAAAATTACAATTTATTTCTTCTTGTTAATGGAGTTTTTTAAGATTTATCCTCAAGACTTTTGCTCTATATTCATAAGTTAAAACCAAATAATTAGAAATCAATAATACTAAACACATATTTGTTAAAATCAAAATTCTTAATATCAATATGCAAATTAGCCTTCCTGTTCAAACTGTAAACGCTATTTGTGTTCCATATATATAAATAATAATGTTATTAGTATGTAGATATGACAACAGTAATAATAATGCAAACAATTTTATTGATAATTAGGGTTTGCATAAAAACAAAATCACGGAGAATGTGACGTAAATAACTAAGGGAATTGTGACTTGAGTAGAACATAGTTTCGGATACAGACAGAAAAACACTCAATCTCCATTATAATAATAATAATTAATAATTATATTATATATATATATATATATATATATATATATCTGTGTGTGTGTGTGTTTGAAAAAATGAATAAAGGAAAGAAAGTATAGAATGTATAAAATAGGATATTTTAATCATTTTACTTACACGTGTTTCGGTCAGGAGTTTATCCATGTGTACATTATTCAAACTATTATTATTTTCAAATAACCAAATGAAATGAAATAATAATGATAGAAAAATGTAGAAATGTTCCGCACACAAAGAAAATTCGACCTTCATCAAAGTAAATCCTTATTTATTTATTTATTTATTAAACTTATGACTCTGCGTGGGCGCGGTGGAATTAAATCCAGCCAATCAACAGCTCGAATACGTGATGAGTTAGCTATTCAATCACCGATCTTGAAAGCCGTTCATTTGCACGTATTCGACACGGCCGAACGGAGCTGCAACAAGGACTCTACTCAACCAAAATATCCTACCACTAAGGAACACCGAGGGACAACCAAAGGATCCTTCACTAAGGATCAGCCTCTGCTTAACCAAGGACTCTCCACTGTAAAATCCTCTCACCTGCAGCCTAAAAATGGCGACAAAAATCGTAACAGTTGAGTTTGTAATCAAGATCAAGTTTAGAAAATATATTTGATTGGAAATTATATTTAACTATAGAAGGGGATTATAATTCATTGATAATTACTAAACTAATTAAAATTGTTCTTAACACAATGGACATGACGTGGAACCATGAGGGTGTGGGGATTATCTTCCCTTTGCCAGGAAGAGTTATCTTCCCGCGGTGTTGCCGTTTGTTCCCACTTGGGGACCTCTGGTATTTAAGCGCCTGGTTTAAACTTCTCTTCCTCTTTTCTACCTCTCCTCGTAGGTACCCACATGGGTTAGACAATTGTCATTCCCTTCTCTTTTGGGGCTTCGGCCCTCAACACCAGCTACTAGTCACTGTAAGTGATTTATACAGCATGGACTATTCTTAGTCTCATGTCTTGTACCTTTATATTATGTGTACTTTTGTATTATCTTGTCTGTGACTTTTATGTATGTATGTTTATGTACATATTCTATTCTATCTTTTAT
Source organism: Doryteuthis pealeii (assembly GCA_023376005.1). NCBI lineage: Eukaryota > Metazoa > Mollusca > Cephalopoda > Myopsida > Loliginidae > Doryteuthis > Doryteuthis pealeii. Next base: position 52,454,446 of record CM042175.1, on the reverse strand, counting down.
TGTTTATGTATCTTGTTTATTCATGTGCTGTATTATATAAAATGTTTTGTCTCTCACTTTGTCGGAGTTGTATGTTCAATTAATATATGAATCTTACAAGGGGATCTGAAGTGGCTGATTAGTTACGGAAAAGTTTGAGTGGTGGTATGTGTGTTGGAACGGAAAAATTCGAATGATGATGTCAGCATAGACGCGTGGATATGTTTGATTGGACTCGATTGGTACGTGGCGAAGGGGAGAAGGAAGAATGAGCTGTGGAGTTTTGAGATTCAGCCTGGCCGTCAAGAGTCGAGATGTGCTGAAGCTGTTCTTCCCCGCGCAGTGATATGGGGCATATAGATAAAATAAAAACTTGATCAAGTAACAAAAAAATGTCTTTAATTCAATATTTAATTGTATACAAATCAGACCACAATTAAAGCCGTAATCGAGATCGGCCGTAAAAATATTTAACCAACCACGTATTCGAGCGTGTTGATTGGCTAATTGACTCCATGGGGCCATGAAAAGTATCGTACCCCCCCCCTTCCTGTTTGGTGGGAATGTAGAGATATTTAATTTGTAACATCTGTGTTTTAGCAGGTGTTTTGTTCCTGGTGGTAGATAATAAATTTTAATTCTAAGGTCTTGAAATTTTATGGTTGTCTGTTTATATTGATAGCTAAACCCTTCTTCTAATGTTTGTTTGTTAGATTTCTCATATTGATAGGTCATGTGTGTGTATTTGTACTTTTGTTCTTAGGAATTGTGTGTGTGTTTGTGGTTTACTTTGTTGTGTGTGTGTGTGTGTGTGTGGTGTGTGTGTGAGAGAGAGAGAGAGAGAGAGAGGGAGAGAGAGGAGAGAGGAGAGAGNGCCCCTTCCAAACGAAAGTTCAATTTTTTCAGCTGAAAACCGTGCAATAGAATATAGCACTTGACATCATCTCTGAAAATAAACACACAAAATATATCATCTTTTCAGACTCGCTCTCAGTCCTACTATCATTAAGAAATAAAAAAACTGGAAGACCCTCTCATCATTAAGCTCCTGAATAGATTAGACTCAATGTCTAACTCTAAGGAGATTATTATATGCTGGATCCCAGTCATATAGGAGTGAGGGGGAATGAAAGAGCTGACTCTGCAGCTAAAATTGGCTCTAGATTTAATCCCTGACAAGTTCCAGATACCATATATTTGACTTGAAACCTAAAATTAATAGATTCCTTCATACAAAATGGCAGCAACACTGGAATAACTGTATCCACAATAAACTCTTCCTAATCAAACCGACTTTGGGAGGCTGCAGACCAACTTTAAGGAAGTCTAGAAAAACAAGTCATTATTGTCCCGATTATGCATTGGTCATACAAAACAAACACTTCTTATATACTCAAACAAGAACAACAACCACAATGTGAAACATGTCAAACACCCCTAAACAGTCAAACACTTATTGATGGAATGCAGATTTTTTGCTCACATCAGAAAAACATTATTTTAAAGCAAACAATATGAAGGATCTATTTGAAAATGTTAACATTGGGATATTTCTCCTTTTTAAGGGAAATAAAATTATACCATAGAATATAGACATGAAACAAATCAATGCCATACAATATAATTCCAATAATGCTAGCACGTTGTTGGAGCCAATTACTGTAAGTATAATATATGAATACACAATATGTTATAACACCCCAACCGCTAGGCATGATATAACCCTGGACGGGTTGATATGCCGTTAAAATTAATAAATCAACCAACCAACAATTGGTTAGAAGGGTATATCTCTATATACTTACACAGTCATTAGGTTATAAGGATATATCTCTACGCTCACACACACATATGAGGGTATATCCTACTACATACATACACACACACACACACACACACACACACACACACACACACACATATATATATTATACTCAATAAATGAAGAAAAAAACTTTAAATTTGCTTCATTACAATAACTAGCAATATATGCACCCTCCGGTTGCAAGTATTTAAGTATTTTAGTTAAAAGAGGAAGTAAAATAATAAAATGACAGTTCTTTTTTCTTTGTTAATTTAAGATTCATTTGCTTATATTCATTAAAATAAACCAAACAGTTAGAAATCAATAATACTAAGCACATATTTAATAAAATCACATTTTTTTAATATCAATATGCAAATTAGCCTTCCATTCACACTGTAAACCACTATTTTGTTGTTGTATATATAAATATTAATAGCATGTTGTCAGTATGTAGACATGGTTAACAGTATTAATAATGTAAAACAATTTTATTAATAATGAGGTTTAAATTAAATACAATCATGGAAAATGTGATGTCAATAACTAAGGGAATAGTGATATGAGTAGTAATATAGTTTCGGTTACAGACAGAAAAGCACACAATCTCCATTATAATAAGATTTATTTCAACTGTATTACTGCATCAACTTCAGGTATGAGCAAAGTCATGAATATTACTGAAAAACTTCCCAAGAAACAATGGTTGTCTTATTTTTGGAGGGTAGTAGGGGTGAGGCTAGGAAATGTGAATGAAGTGAGAGGGGCTGGGCGAGCGATAGGTATGTTAGAGGATTAATTCTCTGAAGATGCTGCAGTAATGTGGTTGAAATAAATTATTGTAATGAAGCAAATTTTAAGTTTTTTTCCCCTTCATTTATTGAATATTTTGCTCTGTCCGTATCAGGAGTTACGCCCCTTACATCATTTCATTCCTTTTGTTTACATCTGCGACTATTTCGTTACCGGAAGCGCTTCTTGGTGTTACCCAGAATCCTCAACCAGCGCGCGGGCCTTTTAATTCTTTCCACCTTTAGCTCGCCTATTAAACGGACGCGTTCGCCACCTCTGCGTGTTCTTCCTTAAAGAGAACAGGTACGTCACTTGACTCTTAGTAAACCCTCCTCTTATTTTCTTATTAGATGTTTCTTATTCCCTGTCTTCTCACTCAAAGACTTATTACCTCGTGTATCTGACGATATTATTTCCCCCTTCGCTGAATGACATTCCCCCTGTAAGGAACGCCTCTTTGTTGTAACATTCTAATAGCGATATATGTTGTATAGTGGGTCTTGTCAACGTGCCTCCAAATTCACGACACTAAAAAGGTGTTCGGAACGTGGCGGTCATCTTGTCGATAAAAAGGTACAATGCGAGAAATATATCTTCACAAGCTGCTTTAGCTTTTATTTCCAGGCTCGTTTCGGGGTTGTTTCGGGAGGAGAAAGGAAAGAGAGAGAGAGAAGAGAGAGAGAGAGAGAGAGAGAGAGAGAGAGAGAGAGAGAGAGAGAGAGAGGACACTGTTAAATTACTGTAATCCCGCACTAGGGACCAGAGGCCTGTCCGTACCCTAGGCCTCGGAAAGCAAAAAGAGGCCGGTATTTTTCTTCCGGTTCTGATCAACACCCGAAACTTCCGGCTGGCTTTCAATTCTCCATTCGGGGGGTCACGCCCCGGTCAAATCATCGTTCATCACTCCACGCTTTTTCAAAGCCTCCACCTTGTCTCATTTCTTCTTCCTCCTTTTCTAATAGTAGTCCTCGCAAAACTCAGGACCTTCACCATCTCGCTACATCGTCCCATTTTCCTGAACTTTGTACACATTTAAATATATTGTAAATGTTTGCTCCTTTCGTCTACTTATCGTCTAATTGACTTTTCTCTCATAAAGACACTGCCCCACTTGTTTATACCTTTCTTAACTCCAAACCTATTCGTCAATGTTGTTGTATGTCATTGTAACTCCACTGCCCTTATCTACGAACTGCTAGCCGAGTTTACTATTAGCCTCCCCCCCCCGTCCACTGCTTACTTCATATGTTGTACCTATTGTACCCCTGTGTTTGTTGCATTGTTTCTATAAACTTGTTTTTCTCATGTTTAAGTTTTTTACCCTTTCTGGTGAAGAGAATAAAGAAATTACCCTACCCACGGTGTTTGTTGTTCTATGCTGAAGGACTTTAGCTACGTGAAACCAAAAACCGTATATACGCTTTGGATAGGATATATGCGGCGAAGTAGAAGTCACGATAGTAACGTTGTGGTCGTTCTGCACAATGGTGTCTTTTACGCTGGCGGCTTTACACCGTGCACTCCGTGGGTGCACTATTAAAGCTTATACAAGTCACTAACTTCGTTCGGTGCGAGTGTAAACGTTTCGGGGTTTCTGTTTATCACACCCACAGGATTCTAGCAGTCCTTGTGTCGGTCAGCGGTATCAATTAAGTGAGTATCAACTTACACAGGCCGCGTGCTCTTCGGTGCGGTCAATTGACTTTACCTCCACTGGTGTCTAGTGGTAAGAGAAAGTTCGCTGTTAGTTTCCATTCATAATACCGTCCGTAGTATTATCTTCGTAGTAAATGATTACTATGATACCGAGTTTATTTTTCAGGAGTTTATTAGAATATATTCAATTTCGGCTTCTTAACTGAGAGAGAGAGAGAGAGAGAGAGAGGAGAGAGAGAGAGAGGAGAGAGAGAGAGAGAGAGAGAGAGAGAGAGAGAGAGAGAATCAGCTTATTTAATAAGTAACTGATCTCATAGCCAGAGGTCCGTCCTATATATAGTATCTCAACAGAACAACTCTAGAAGAGGTCTTCTTCTCGAAGAATCTATTTCTACTTAGAAGGAAAAGAATGTTCTCGAACATTGTCGAGCCTTCGATTCGTTCTAATCATTCGAGGAGCTCACGGCCGTTCGGATCAAAGAACAATTAACAGTCAAGAAGTCTAAATTCTCATTAAAGCCAGACCCCACATTCTCCAAAAATCTCGTTTATGTTTTTATTTCTTTTCGGGCCGATTCTTCAAAGAGACCACCCGATAAGGTCTGAGAATCATGCTACATTTATTACGCTTTAGTTCTGTTTGACACAAGGCCACGAATATGGTGTTCCCAAGTAAGGCCCGACTATTATGCTACATTACGACTAAAAATCGATTAAAATGAATCTTTTCAAACTCAATCCTAAAACTAAGGAATATTTTAGAATAACTTTCATATAATTAAACTAAACAGTAAAAAAGCCTTACGAGACGAGATTCACTCAGCTTAGTATAATAATAATAATAATAATAATAATAATAATAATAATAATAATAATAGTTAGCTCAGTCGGTAGAGCGTTCGGCTAGAAACCACAAGGTTCTTAGTTCGATACCGTCCCTCACTAACTCAGCGTATTGATAGCACAGGGATCTGTGCGGTAAAGTAAGGTACTGATGGTAGGTGTGGCGTTCCACCTCAGATTAAAAAATAATCTCCTTGGTCTAGCGTTAGAGAAAAGGGGGATAGAGTCCCTCGCTGATTGGCTGATACCGACTTTAAGCCACCCTGACGACTTTACTTATATATATATATATATATATATAAAAGGATATGAAAACACACAATGCTGTTAAAATGAAAATATTTATATCATATTCACAGCTAATATTGAACAATATTTCGATCTTAACTTTTTATATATATATAATATATATATATATATATAGCAAAACTTTTATTTGTTACTTCATTGAACTATCAACGCTCTATCACAGATATTGAGCACTCTTCTAATAACAATGTACGTTGGATTACTATTACTTTTCTAGTATACTAGTGCCAACCATACACATTATATATATATATATATTATATATATATATATATTATATATATATTCACGCTGACTCATTTACTCTCTGAGATACAATTCGTTGTCTCTTCTATTTAACTGTCCAATAACATTTTTTTTCACGGAGATTACAGCAATTATAGCGCCGACGTGCTTTCGTAGATTTCCATCGCTTGACCTATGGAGCCCCACACAAAGTACACGGTTTGCACCAACTGACTCGTTTCCGGTGGTGGGGAGAGATGATTTGCGCACAGGATTCTGGGATTCGTGAGACCCAATCAGTCGAACAGCGTTCATTAAGTTCTTTTTGTTTCTTCTATAAATAATTTAAATGATAGCATGGATCGTTTCTGCCCCCTCTCTCTCTATCCCTCTCTCTGTCCCTGTCTTTCTCTCTGTCCTTTCTCTCTCCCTCTCTCGGACCCTCTCTCTCTGTGTCCCCCTCTCTCTCTATGTGTCCCCCTCTCTCTGTCCCCCTCTCTCTGTCCCTCTCTCCTTCTGTCCTTCTCTCCCCTCTCCGTCCCACTCTCTCCCTCTCCCCCTCTCTCTATCTCTCTCTCTGTCTCTCTCCGTTCTTATATCGATTTTTGTTCTTATTTGAAAAAAAATCAATCCCCCCTTTTCTCTCTGTCCCTTCTCTCTCTCTCTCTCTTTCTCCCTCTGTCTCTCTGTCTCTGTCCCCCCACTCTCTCTGTCCATCGCTCTCCCCTCTTCCGTCCCCTATCTCCTTCTCTGTCTCCCTCCCCCCACTCTCCTCTCTCTCTTGTTCCCCCTCTCGTTCTCTCTCTCTCTCTCTCCCTCCCTCCCTCTCTCTCTTCTCTCTCTCTCTATCTCTCTCTCTGAAAATTGTTCTTATATCGATTTTTTTCTTATTTGAAAAAACAAAAACAAAGCAAAGAGTTGTTAACTAAAGTAGAATATACCCCTACGCACTCTCCTTGTCGGACTGGAGATGATGACGTGTTAACTCTTCGTTACGTCATTTCCGAATAGAGAGATGACGTGTCCACGTTGCTTAACATTACGGCTCTTACTTCTAATGGAGTGATGATGTTTGGATAAAGAAATATTCAATATACTTATATCTATACCGATGCTACATCGGAGAAGGATGGAATCCTGGTTGTTGGGCAGCTGTTCAGTTGTTTTCTGATATTTGGAGTTTGGACGTCAACCTTAACATAAATTGTTTTCTTCTATTCACACCTTCGTTCTTTTGTCTTTTTATTCCTACTGTAATTAGTTGGGGCCTCAAAAGTAAGGGGGGGGGTTCAAAGTTAAGTGATTTAAAAAAATCAAAGTTTTGAAATAAAATAACTTGTACATTATAAAATTCATTCATTGTTAAATCAACACTGAAAATTTCTTTAAAATCGGATAATTCCCTGATCTCTGGTATTTTTTTTCAATCGTGTGAGGGGGGGTTAATTTATTTTGTAAAATACGGATTTTATGGCAACTTTGGCAGTGCCTACCTCTTACATTTTCAATGTATCCTATAAGGGATGTAAGAATAATCACCAAACCGGAGACTAAATATATTACACGCTTGTTTTAAATTAGTTTAACTCAGGGATTTGATAGACCAATAGTATAACATTAGGGATGGACAGAACATTAAAGGGAGGTAATAATTTAAAAAAAATTAAAAACAATTATCAAAAATCAGGGAATTGTCCAATTTTAGTTAAATTTTCAGTACATTATGCCTTAATCTTATAATGAATAGCTTATTTTATTAAAAACAAGTTGATTTTTTTATCGATTATGAATCCGCCCTGTCGGCTGGGGCGTTAGAATGCACCGTTTTATTTTTTTAATCCTTTAATGAATTTGATGATTTTACTCACTTAGGGTACAATCTCGCTGACATTGAATTTTTTTACTCCCACCCCTCAGGTAATATGTTTCAAAAATCTATTTTTACATCACCCGGAGGGTGTTTTTTTATTTTGTACTAGTTATTAATAATGGAGATTCGCTTCCGGTTTTTGTCTGTAACAAAAACTGCGTCATTGCTTACGTCACATTACCCAACACATAATCCAACGTCATAACATAGAATAAATATACTCAAAATGTGAGCATGCAACGTTAGACAATACTCATTGTTTCAATAAATAGATGCCCGGCGTTATATATATATATATATATATAGATTGTTTTATTCTAATGTAATATTTAAAGTTATCGGAACTGTTTCCATTTTAAATTGTTTTTCTTTCTTTTTTTTACTCCTTTAATAAAATTGACGATTTTACATACTTATGGTACACACTCTATGACATTGAATTTTCAGCTCCCATCCCCTCTGGCAATAACTTTCAAAAAATCATTTTTACATCGCCCGGAGGTCGTCTTTTTATTTTGCTAGTGTGTATGATAATGATGAAGAATATATCAATGTATAATAATGATAATGAATATAACATGGATCAGCCCACCGAGAAATAAGTCCTGAATAAAATGGCGGCCGACGAGTTAGAAGCCGTAAGCAGCGGTTAACATGTAGAGCCTTCATCTCATTCCTACTACTACTACTACTACTACTACTAACAACTCTCTCTCCTCTCTCCCTTCTCTGTCTACTGTCTGTGTCTATTCTCTCTCTTCTCTCTTTCTCTCTCTCTCTCTCTCTCTCTCTCTCTCTACTGTCTGTGTCTATTCTCTCTCTCTCTCTTTCTCTCTCTTTCTCTCTCTCTCTCTCTCTATGTCTCTCTCTCTCTCTCTCCTCTCTCTCTCTCTCTGAACCATTCTCTGTCTCTCTGTTTCTCTCTCTCACTCTCCACTCACTCTCTCTCTCTCTCTCTCTACTGCCTGTGTCTATTCTCTCTCTCTCTCTCTACTGTCTGTGTCTATTCTCTCTCTCTCTTCTCTCTCTCTCTCTCTCTACTGTCTGTGTCTTCTCTCTCTCTACCTCTCTCTCTCTCTCTCTCTCCTCTCTCTCTCTCTCTCTCTCTCTCTCTCTCTCTCTCTACTGCCTGTGTTATTCTCTCTCTCTCTCTTCTCTCTCTCTCTCTCTACTGTCTGTGTCTATTCTCTCTTTCTCTATCTATTCTCTCTGAACTATTCTCTCTCTCTCTCTCTCTCTCTCTCTCTCTACTGTCTGTCTATTCTCTCTCTCTCTATCTATTCTCTCTGAACTATCTCTCTCTCTCTCTCTGCCTGTGTCTATTCCTCTCTCTCTCTCCTCTCTCTCTCTCTCTCTCTCTCTCTCTCTCTCTCTCTCCCATTATATACCCGCAATGTGGTTTTACAACAGTTGATGATGATGATGATTTTGAAGAGATCCAAAGAAAGATTGATTCCTGGAAAATATATTTAAAAAACATAATTTCATGTTCTCTTTTCAGATTGAAATGCATTTCGGAAACTAATAAAAAAAACCCATATTTCTTAAAGAGTTTCGGAAACATTTCATTAAAAAAAAAAATCACATAACAACAGACAGAACCCCCTCCCTCTGAACTCCGGTACCATGGCAATTTTTAAATCCCACGATCTTATTCCTTTCAAAAAAATATTTATTACCTTTCAAAAATAAAATCTATATCGTTAAATACGCCCTTCCCCTTTTGGACAATCGTTTCGTGTAACATACCTGCTCCATAAAAAGTGACATTTTCATATCTTTTAGTTTCGAAGTGATCAAATATTTGGCACGTCATTTTCATGCAACAAACATTCACGTTTATGGCCTGGATCAAAAGCCGATTTTTTAAGAAAGAAAAATAATCTTTAGATAATAATAATAATAATAATAATAATAATAATAACAAGGCTGTCCATCCTAAGACGATAGAGATAGATTATATGTGTCAAGAAAGAAGGTGGAAGAGGTCTTGCCAACATAGAGGACTGCGTAGAAACCACAATCAACAACTTGAAGATTACACAAGAAAGAGCAAAGACAAATTACTTATGGCGGCCAACAATAGTAGAAGTGACAGATGGACAAACAGAAAAACAACAAAGACTAGAAAACAAAAATGGGAAAATAATCAATTATATGAACACTTCAAACGACAAATCGAAGGGGTTTCACATGAAAAGACTTGGACATGGTTAAGAAAAGGAAACCTTAAAGGAGAAACTGAATCACTAATAATTGCTGCACAAAATAATGCTATTAGGACAAACTATATCAAAGCAAAAATTGATAAGACCCAACAAAATAGTAAATGTAGACGTTGCGGTAATAGAGATGAGACTGTAAACCATATACTATGCGAATGTAGCAAACTAGCACAAAGGGAGTACAAAACTAGACACGACTGGGTTGGGATGGTGATCCACTGGGAATTATGCAACAAAGTAAATTTTGACCATACAACAAAATGGTATATGCATAAACCAGAAACTGTTCTTGAGAACAAAACGCATAAAATTCTCTGGGACTTTGAAATAAAAACGGATCACCTGGTCCCAGCAAGAAGACCAGACCTAGTGTTGATAAACAAAAAAGAAAGAACTTGTCAACTGGTGGATTTTGCAGTGCCAGCAGATCACAGGGTGAAGCTAAAGGAAAATTAAAAAATAGACAAATATCTGGACCTTGCCAGAAACTGAAAAAGTTATGGAATATGAAAGTGAAAGTGATACTAATTGTAGTTGGTGCACTTGGAACGGCCCCAAAAGGATTGGAAAAGTGTTTGGAAAGTCTGGAAATCAGAGGAAGGATTGATACCATTCAGAACACTGCACTGCTGCAATCTGCCAGAATACTCAGAAGAGTCCTGGAGACCTGAGGATACTTGCTATCACTCAGACTCCAGTGAAACACCATCAGCTAATGCTGATGTGAAAAATCAAAAGGGATAATAATCTGAACGTCAAAGTGTATACCAATTGTAGTTGGTACACTTAAAACGGTCCCAAAAAGCTTGAAAAAAAAAAGACCGGAGAATCTGGAAATCAGAGGAAGAGTTGAGACCATCCAGATTACTGCATTGCTGCAATCGGCTAGGATACTCAGGAGAGTCCTGGGGACATGAGGAGACTTGCTGTCACTTAGACTCCAGTAAAAGATCGACAGCTTACGCAGGTGTAAAAAAAAACTCAAGGACTGAAATAGTAATATCCGACAAAGTCATACATTTCATCACAACAGTTATGGGGCATCAAATGACCCACTGAGGTTGATATGCCGTAAAACAAACCAAACCAAACGAAACAGTTATGGAAAACTAGCAAGTACAATTAACAATTGGAGGGCAACCCCTTGAAAGAGTAAAAATCCATGGAAATTTATGCCAGTACATGATCGTCCATAATCAAATACGCTAATTGCATAGCAGCTAGGCCTTTACTTGGTATGGCTTTGGCATAGTTATATTCATTTGATTAATATTATCAGCAATATTATCTGAACATTTATTAATAGCTTACTAGAAATGTATGCCAGTTCCCGATCGTTCATAATCAAAGACTAGTTGCATAGTAGCTAGGCCTTTACTTGGGGTGGCCTTGGCTTAGGTATATTTATTTGATTAATATTGTTACATAATTGTTAGTACCCTAACAATTGTGTATGGTTAGTGTAGAAATCAAGATGGCTGTTAGAAATTACGGCTAGCAGTTTTTTTGAGTGGGAGTATGTGCCGATATCATGGAAGAATGATTGGCACATGTTAACCTCGTGTTAACCCCTTTTCCGGTTGATACCCTGAGAATTAGTAGAAAAATGAGAAACAAAGGCTTCTTCCGGTTTTGATTTGAAAGAGTTAGTTAGTCAGTACTGGCCAAGCCTTGGAGTTAGCAATCTGCGATAAGCACACTCCCGGTGGGGCCATACTAACACTCCGTTCAGTTTGTCTGGATGAGGATTTCTAAATAAAATATGATATAAAGAAAATCTAAGTCTTGGGTTATTTATCCAAAAGCTACTAAAGACCCAGGGCTTATGATAGACGAGAAATCTGTAATGGAAGACCAGACACGAAATCTCCAAATGGAAAGTTCCAGAGTCTAGAATAAAAAAATCCCAGGTACATAAGAAGAAAGATGATCAGAAGACGAGTAAGAAGAATATAACAATATTAACAATGATATTGTCTGAAAAGCTTGAAGTAACATTTAAAAAGCATTTGACTGTGCTCCTCATAGAAGGATTCACAATTTTATGAACATCAACAGCGTATGGTCTTCGCTCAGACTTCGCTTAGTCCGTTACTTGGTTTGGTCTTAAATGAAACACACCAATTGTATAGCTGTTAGGCCGTTATTTGATATGGTCTTAAATGAAACACATCAGCTGTATAGCTGTTAGGCCGTTAGTTGGTATGGTCTTATATATTTATAGGTTGCCAGTAATTCATGCCACTAAAAATCGCCTATTAATAAAGACACCCATTCCATAGCAGCTAGGCCTTTACTTGGTGTGGCTTTGGCTTAGATATATTCATTTGTTTAATAACATCAATGATAAGTTCCAAACTGCTAGTGGTGAAATTTAAAAAGCATTTGACTGTGCTCCTCATAGAAGGATTCACAATTTTATGAACATCAACAGCGTATAATCTTTGATCAGACTTCGCTTAGGCCTTCACTTGGTATGGTCTTAAATACATTTATTTGTAGGTTACTAGTAACTTATGCCACCGCGTGATCACCCATAATGAAAGACACTAGTTGTATAGCTTCTAGGCCTTTACTTGGTATGGTCTTAAATACATTTATGTGTTGGTTGCTAGTAACATATTCCAACGCACAATCACCCATAGTGAAAGACAGCAGTTGTTGGTATGGTCTTAAATACATTTATTTGTTGGTTGCTAGTAATTCATGTCCCTAAAAATCGCCTATTAATAATGACACCCGTTACATAGCAGCTAGGCCTGTACTTTATATGGCATTGGCTTAGATATATTCATTTGATTAATATTATCAGTTATATCGTCTGAACATTTATTAATAGCTTACTAGACATGTATGCCAGTACACGATCGTTCATAATCAAAGACTAGTTGCATAGCATCTAGGCCTTTACTTGGAGTGGCTTTGGCTTAGGTATATTTATTTGAATAATATTATTAGTGATATCGTGCAACTCATAGAAGGATTCCCAATATTATGAACATCAATAGCGTATGATCTTCGCTCAGATTTCGCTTAGGCTGTTACTTGGTATGGTTTTAAATGAAACACACCAGTTGTATAGCTGTTAGGCCGTTAATTGGTATGGCCTTATATATATCTATAGGTTGCTAGTAATTCATGCCACTAAAAATCGCCTACAAATAAAGACACCCGTTCCATAGCAGCTAGGCCTATACTTGGTATGGCTTTGGCTTAGATATATTTATTTGATTAATATTATTAGTGATTATCCATAATGAAAGACACTAGTTGTATAGCGTCGAGGCCTTTAACTTGGTATGGTCTTAATACATCTATTTTAGGTTGGTAGAAATTCATGACCCTAAAAATCGCCTATGAATAATGACACCCGTTACATAGCCGATAGGCCTTTACTTGGTATGGCATTGGCTTAGATATATTCATTTGATGCTATACAACTAGTGTCTTTCATTATGGATAATCACTAATAATATTATTCAAATAAATATAACTAAGCCAAGGCCACACCAAGTAAAGGCCTAGCTGCTATGCAACTAGTCTTTGATTATGGACGATCGTGTACTGGCATACATGTCTAGTAAGCTATTAATAAATGTTCAGACGATATCACTGATAATATTAATCAAATGAATATATCTAAGCCAATGCCATATCAAGTAAAGGCCTAGCTGCTATGGAAAGGGTGTCTTTATTTGTAGGCGATTTTTAGTGGCATAAATTACTAGCAACCTATAAATATATATATATATAAGGCCATACCAACTAACGACCTATCAGTGGTTTCATCTGAAAAAGCTTGTAGTAACATTTAAAAAGCTTTTGACTGTGCTCCTCATAGAACGATTCCAATTTTATGAACATCAACGGCATATAATATTCACTAAGACTTCTCGACCTTTTGTTGGTATGACCTTTACATACAGTTATTTGAAGGCTACTCGTAATTTATGCCACCACATGAATCACCCATAATGAAAGACACCAGTTGTATAGCTGCTAGGCCTTTAATTGATATAGCCTTAATTACACTTACTAGCAAATATATGCACCCTCCGGGTGCATGTATTTAAGTTTTAATGTAATGAAATATCGTATTAAATTAGAAAGTCTAATAAGAAGGCCGATAAAAAGATATGTAATAGAGTGGGGGTATAATAGAAAAATAGAAATGAAACTTACTCTTCCATCACTCCCGTCTTTCATTGCTGAATTTTACTTATTTAACTATTTAGTTAAATTAGGAAATAAAGAATAAAATGACAGTTATTTTTTCTTTTTAATGGATTTAATTTAAGATTCATTGAAGAGATTTTTGCTTATATTCATTAAAATAAAACCAAACAATTAGAAATCAATAATACTAAGCACATATTTAATAAAATCACATTTTTAATATCATATGCAAATTAGCCTTCCCATTCACACTGTAAACCGCTATTTTTTGTATATATAAATACAATTGCATGTTATTTGTATGTAGATATGGACAAGTCTAATAAAAAGGTGAAGCAATTTTATTAATAATTGAGGTTTAAATATAAATAAAATCATGGAGAATGTGATGTAAATAACGAAGGGAATTGAGACTTGTGTAGTAATATAGTTTCGGTTACAGACAGAAAAACACACAATCTCCATTATATAAGATTTGTTGGTTGCTAGTAAAAACAAAAAACAAAAAAAACCGCCACTAAATAAATACACTCGTTCCATAGTAGCTAGGCCTTTATATGGTGTGGCTTTGGCTTATATATATTTTTTTTATTAATACCATCAGTGATATCGTCTGAAAAGCTTACAGTAACATTTAAAAAGCATACCGACTGTGCTCCTCATAGAAGGATTCTCAATTTTATGAACGTCAATGGCGTATGATCTTCGCTTAGACATCTAAAGACGCTGCAAGTCGCCATTGTGAATTTTGTTCGGCACTTTAGATCGAAAGAAATGAAGCATTCGAAGAAGAGGAAATGTCCATTAAAGGCGACATTTTCAAAGGAGACATTGCGTCTCCAATTCTTTTCAGTTGGATAAAAGGACCGTTAAAATATTTGACGGTCAAGAAAGAAACATGGGATTTACATTGGACAATCAACACCAGATCCTCCATCTTTTCTCTTGATAGATGACATCGGATTGTGTTGTAAACGATCGACAGCGATTCTACGAGACCGTACGGAGACCGAGAATACTTTCGGTAATCACGTTTAAACTCCATTCGAACGAGATCGGTACACTATAGCCAAAAATAAATAAATAAATTAAAAAAAAAATGAAAATAAAAATGAAAATGAAAAATTAAAAATTAAAATTAAATAAAGTAATAAATAAATCTATATATTAATACTCTTGTTCCATATTCTTCCGACCGTTATCATCTTGCAACACCCTTTGGTTAAAAATCGAACCTTACTCTCCGTATTCAGTGAGATTTCAGCAATAATTAACATTTATATATTAATACTCTTATTCCTTAATCTTCCGACCGTTATCATCTTGCAACACCCTTTGGTTAAAAATGGAATCTTACTCTCCGTACTCAGTGAGATTTCAGCAATAATTAACATTTATATATCAATACTCTTATTCCTTAATCTTCCGACCGTTATCATCTTGCAACACCCTTTGGTTAAAAATCGAACCTTACTCTCCGTATTCAATGACATTTCAACAATAATTAACATTTATATATTAATACTCTTGTTCCTTAATCTTCCGACTGTTATCATCTTGCAACACCCTTTGGTTAAAAATCGAACCTTACTCTCCGTATTCAATGACATTTCAACAATAATTAACATTTATATATTAATACTCTTGTTCCTTAATCTTCGACTGTTATCATCTTGCAACACCCTTTGGTTAAAAATCGAACCTTACTCTCCGTATTCAATGACATTTCAACAATTATTAACATTTATATATTAATACTCTTGTTCCTTAATCTTCCGACTGTTATCATCTTGCAACACCCTTTGGTTAAAAATCGAACCTTACTCTCCGTATTCAATGACATTTCAACAATAATTAACATTTATATATTAATACTCTTGTTCCTTAATCTTCCGACTGTTATCATCTTGCAACACCCTTTGGTTAAAAATCGAACCTTACTCTCCGTATTCAATGACATTTCAACAATAATTAACATTTATATATTAATACTCTTGTTCCTTAATCTTCCGACCGTTATCATCTTGCAACACCCTTTGGTTAAAAATCGAACCTTACTCTCCGTATTCAGTGAGATTTAACAATAATTTAACATTTATATATTAATACTCTTGTTCCTTAATCTTCCGACCGTTATCATCTTTTGCAACACCCTTTGGTTAAAAATGAATATAATGAAAATATAAAAATAAGAAAGAAAAGAAAACAAGTATAGAGAGAGTTAAATCAAGATTATTCTACTTTTATTTGTCATTTAATACCGAAATATTTAGACTATCTACTCACACACACACACACACACACACACAATATATATATATATATATATATATGAGGGTAAGTAAAAAACAAATGTGTTTATTTTTATATGGCTTTAAGCCGACAATTTTGGGAGGATATGTGCTTAATTGAAGTCATACCTAATTTTGAAAATTAATTAGTTGATAATTAATGAATTTAGGCGGGGCATATATGTTTAGCCTTACATTTTGAACGTATATGCCCGCCTAAATTCATTAATTATCAACTAATTAATTTTCAAAAATTAAATATGACTTCAAAGAATATATATATATTATATATATATATATATATATATATATATATAATATATGAAATTTAACATTATGAAAAAACATATGATGTTTGTTATGTAATGTCTCCATCAAAGAGCGACATAGATGGGAAGAGAAGATATCCGTTAAAAAAAAAAAAAAAAAAAGACATTTTTTAACGGATATCTTCTCTCCCATCTATGTCGCTCTTTGATGAAGACCAACTTATCGATTTGGTCGAAACAGTACTGTCAGCTATTACATAACAAACATCATATGTTTTTTCATAATGTTAAATTTCATACTGTCGGATTAATTTCCATCTATTTTTCATATATATATATATATAGAGAGAGAGAGAGGTATATATAAAAACACATTTTTTTTGTGATGAAACAAAGAAAATACAGTGCTCAATCACAAATTGTGAGAGCTAATATTTATTTAATTTGCTGAGTTTTTATAGATCAATGTTCATTATAAACAGCTACCCAGGTTTCATGCCAAGGGGCAATCATCATGGGATCTAACTCAACGTCCTGATGATTGCCCTTGGCATGAAACCTGGGTAGCTGTTTATAATGAACATTGATCTATAAAACTCAGCAAATTAAATATATAATATATATATTATATATATTATATATATATGGCATTGGTCAATGTAGTACATTGGCATGTTATGTACTGGCTTCCACAGGAGAAAGTCGCATATGAGTTCGTCCTTGCTCCTCCAGCAGTCTCCAAGTATTCCTTGTCCGTCTCACTCGGCTGATTTGTGAAATAGGGGGCAGGTAGCCGTACAGCTGCTTTCTGGTTGACCTAGAAAAAACAGAAACCCAAATTATTCATCTATTTTCCTATTAAACTAACCTCAACCCTAAACCCTTACACCCCCTAGTTAAATTAACAGTTTTATTACAAAATATTTTATAGTAAAATCATTTGTCCAGTGATTTTTATAGTAAATCATTTCCAATGTATTTTTACAGTAAAAATCATTTCCAATGCATTTTTATAGTAAAATATTTTCATACATTTTTATACTTAAAAATCCTTGGCCAATACATTTTATAACCTTTTCAAATTTCAACTCCATCCAACAAGGAAGATAATCGTCTTCACACATATAATTCGGCTTTTGATGTGTATTTTGGGAGAGAAAAAAAACAATTATACCGGCCAAAATGATGGAAGTTTTTAACTAATTTAGGGGTCACTGGTTTCAAAATAGCATCGTCACAAGCGATCACTTTTTTGGCCTTAACCTAATTTGGAGATAAGCCAAGTCTAATCTCTTCAAGAAAATAACTAATGTTCATCCTTTGGCTGTAAAGCTGTAAAACTTCCAAAAATAGAGCAAAAAAGGTGAATCCCCGTACAGGAGAGGCTAACGTGCTGGATTGTGATGGGATAGTCAGCGAGTTCGAATTCCAGTCGTACTATTTCTCTGAATTTTTTAGATGAGGCTTGATAATTTGTATTATTCGGAACTTTTTTCTTCATCTGCAGTGCATTTTTATAGTAGAAATCACTTCCAATGCTTTTTATAGTAAAAGCTTTTTTTTCCAATGCATTTTATAGTTAAAAATCATTTCCAATGCATTTTTTATAGTAAAAATCATTTCAATGCATTTTTTTGTAAGGAAATGTTTTTTTACTATGAAATGCATTGGAAATGAGTTTTACTATTAAATTGCATTGCAAATGATTTTTACTATAAAAATTCATTGGGAATGAGTTTTACTATAAAAATGTATTGGAAATGACTTTTAACTATAAAATGCATGGACATGATTTTTACTATAAAAATGCATTGGACATGATTTACTATAAAAATGCACTGGACAATAATTTTTAACTATAAAAATGCATTGGAAATGCTTTTCACTATATAAAATGCATTGGTCAATAATTTTAGAATAAAATTGTATGGGAATGACTTTCTTTTTTTTCTTTTTTTTTTGTAAATAATTATATATAAAAATTCAATTTATAAAAATG
This sequence comes from Doryteuthis pealeii, assembly GCA_023376005.1. Lineage (NCBI taxonomy): Eukaryota > Metazoa > Mollusca > Cephalopoda > Myopsida > Loliginidae > Doryteuthis > Doryteuthis pealeii. Next base: position 52,436,008 of record CM042175.1, on the reverse strand, counting down.
CATTGGTCAGTGATTTTTACAACATAAATGTATTGATCAAGTAAAATTTTCTTGTTAGTACATATAAAAATGTAACATTTTAAACACAAATGTCTATTCACTTATTTATTTTAATAGTTTTCTTTTCCGTTTATTATTTGTTTATTTTATGCTGTCAAATCAAGATATAAAATAAAATAATAAATTCCCTAGATTTTCGGAATGAGTTGTAAAAGGGGAGATAAATCAGTAAACTGCTCGTAATATCAACCAATCATTTTGCAGGAAAACCAATTAAAATCTATTGCCGTGCATTCATTGGCTGCTTTCTTTTACGACATGTCAACCCTTGGTTTATTTAATAATCGAAATCGCCATTTTTCTCCATCTTCTTTTTTTTTACAGTAATTATATATTTTCAAGTGGACAACTATTGTCCAAATAAGTATTTTAATACAACTCAGTCGGTAGAGCGTTCGGGCTGGAAAACACGAGGTTCCTAGTTCGATACCGGTCCTCGCCAACTCAGCGTATGAGTAGCACAGGGATCTGTGCGGTAAAGTAAGGAGCTGATGGTGAGGTGTGGTACTCCACTCAGACGCCAAAACAATCTCCTTGGTCTAGCGCTATTGGAAAAAGGGATAGACTCCCTCGCTGACTGGCTGATACCGACTTTAGGCCGCCCCGACGACTTTATTATTTTTTATTACATAACAGCCGTAGTTTTGGCGCACAAATTTTAATGTAGAAACGTAGCCCTACACAAATATAATCTTTATTAATAATGGGAGATTCGCTTCGGTTTTGGTCTGTAACAAAACTACGTCACTTGTTAACGTCACTGCTTACGGTCACTATCCGTCATAAATCGTCATAACATAGAATTAAATAACTCAAAATTTGAGCATGCAACATTAGACAGTCCTCATTGTTTTTTTAAACCAGTTTTAATAGATACATCCCAGTATATATATTTATATATAGTTTGTTTTATTTTTATGATATTCAAAAAGTTAATAGAAACTTAGTTTTCGAATTCAAATTGTTTTTTTTTAACTCCTTTGATAAATTGATGATTTCATGATTTATGGTTCAAACTCTCTGACATTTAATTTTTAACTTCCACCTCCTCAGCATATATTTTTCAAAATTTATTTTACATCGCCGGAGGATGTTTTTTAATTTTGCTAGTAAATATATAATATAGATGTAAGGTAATCCAAATGACTGGTAAGTAAGGGATGATTTCTATTTGGGACTTCAAAATCTCACTGTATAACATACTGGATGCTCTTGTAGGTGCAAACATATATTCATCAAGGATTTTTAAATCCTAAAGAGAGCTCAATGTATAACATATAAATAATTAGATTATATACAGAGCAATTTAACTTTCAAAGAAAGAAATTAAGAAACCGTCATTCCGTAAATTATTTATTTCGACCGAGAAACTCCAAAGATTTTTTCAAATTAATTTTTTTTTTTTAAATCCTTAAATCTAGTATCTATCTATCTATCTATCTCTCTTCTCTCTCTCTCTCTATATATCATATATATATATATATATATATATATATATATATATCATCATCATCGTGTCGCGCTGACAGCGGGATATCCATGAGCAATCTCTCTCCTCCGTTAACCTATCGTCACACATTCTCGGGAGGTCTCTATGGCGCATCCTGCATCCGTACGAGCTGATCAATGTTACGTCTTTTGCTGGTCGGAGCCACAACTGGCATGCCATGTTGCTGGCTTCACAGTAGATAACGTCGGCTTATGAGTTCGTCTTGTTCTCCAGCAGTGTCCGCGCGTGTCTTGTCCGTCTTACTCAGATGGCTTGGGTGATATGTGGCAGGGTTGGGGGACCCCCCGGTCAAGGCTTGTTTTCTCGTGGGGTGTTGTCTTCCACGTCTTGTTTCGGATAACGCCGTAGCATTCCTTGTGCAGCTTCCATCAAGTTTTATTCTCTAGTTGCTTAGGTTTAGGGTTCCAGGTGGTGCACATACAGCAGCACTGATACGACAACGGCCTGAATATTAAGTTGCAAATTAAATAGTTATTTCATTTTAATAATCTTAAACTTTGATTAAAACTTGACCTTAAACTCCTATTATCTCAACTACTCATAGTGAATATTGTATATGTATATACGTACGCGGGCATTTTTGGTGACTGTTATAACAGGTATATTGTTTTGATATTAAGATTGAATTGAAATTAACGAATAGAACGAACGAGCACTATAAAGCTCTGATGATAGGCTTCTTCATAAACCTTTTATTTAACAAATCAAAAACAAAGAAGAATATATGAAGATATGTAATATGTAATATATATATATATTATATATATTATATATATATATATATATAATATCAAAAAATCCTTCCTATGAATAGAAGTTTTTTTTAAAAAGTGTTTTGTTTGCTTAGCTCAGTGGTAAATGTTTTATTGTAGTGTCACAGGGCAAATGAATGTAAGTTATAAATATAACAGAAGATTTAGATTTTTAGCACTATAGGCCTATTTTGGGAAGCCTATGCCAATGACTAGTGTTCCCAATCTCAATCGCATTGATGATTGGGAACACTAGATAATTGGTCTAGACTTCTGAAATAGGCTATAAGCTAAAACATCTAAATTTTCTGTTATAACATATATATATATCGGGAGACTGGAGGAGGTTTCGACAGTATGTGGAGAAAGGTAGACAAACACGGGATGTCAAAATGCTGAGATGTCATCATTGAAGCAAGAACTTATTTAAGTCTGAAGATGTCTAACGGACGCCAACGTTGCATAGTCGACTATAAACATCCAATTTTTTCCATAACATCCCGTGTTTGTTTAGCACTTTCTCCACAGACAGATACACACACACCAATCACACACCACACACACACCATATATATATATATATATTTTATAGATTTTTTCAGCACGCATATACTATTAATATATATTTATATATATATATATATGGTGGCTGAAAATTCTATAAAGGATGATTCAATATATATATATATATATATATATAATATATATATATATAGTATATATATGTGGTGTGTGTGTGTGTGTGTGTGTGTGTGTGTATGATGTGTGTGTTGTATAAATATACTATACATATTGAATATATGTATATGTGTGTGTGCGTGTGTGTGTGGTGTGTGTGTGTTTGTGTATATATCGAAAATGTACATGAGATATATAATATATTTCAATATATATATATATATAATATATTATATATATATATATATATATATAGATAGATAGATAGATAGATGATAGATAGATAATTGAATATGGGTCTATATATTCGAAAAGCAAAAATCTACATGAGATTATGTAATATATATATAATAATATATATATATATATATATATATATATATATATATATATATATATATATTCCTTCTTCTTCTTGTCGCGTGGTTTCCTATTTATTTCTCATGGATCTAATCAATTAACTGATCTCTCTCGCATGTGCTAATCTATCGACTCACCCACGGGATGCATAAACGCATCTAAGTGAATCACGAATGAAGTCAACCTGTCATTATTGTGTTCCCAACGATGGGGGTGGGGGTCGCATCCGCTTTGATGCAGTCGTATCTCACCCTATAATATAACTTCCATAATTGAACATCGTTAGCAACCGTTACTAAAGCGGAACGTACATTATACACTGCCCACCAACGCCACCAAAAAAAAAAAAAAAAGAAAAAAGAGCTCAATGTGTCGTGCCGGTTAATCAACTCAATCTGGTCTTTTTTCTATAAAACAACAAAATTCTGAATATCCATTTGCCAAATCATTGGTGGATCTTCACGGAGGGAAATGATCCATAAGGAAAACGAGTATTGAGAGAATTTAAAAAAAAAAATTTTGTAGCGTTGAAAAGTATGGAGATTGGAGCTGTATTTACCAAGAAAAAAAAATAGTGAATGTTAATTTCTTCAAATATGAATTGTGTTGGAAAAGTTCAAGACTGTATTTACGCAAGACAGAAATAAACAGTGATTAAAACTTTTTTTTTTTTTTCAAAAAATATGAGGTGTGGTGGAAAAAGTTGAGATTTGAAGCTGTATTTTACGCATAGACAAAAAAAAAAATGAAAACTTTATTTTTCTCAAATATAAGGTGTGTCATAAAAAGTATCGAGATTGAGGCTGTATTTACCACGACAAAAAATGAAAAATATTGAAATGTTATTTCTTCAAAATAGAGAATGTTGAAAAAATATCGAGGCTTAAGTTTCTATTTACTAAAACAGAAATTAAACAATGGAATCAAACGTTTAATTTTCTTCAAAATACGAATGTGTTCAATGGTATTGATACTGAGACTGTATTTACCAAGGGGGCAGAAAATGAACAATGAATGAACATTAATTTTCTTTAAAACTATTTGAAAAAAGATGTGGTTTCAAAAAGTTTTGAGATTAAGGCAGTAATTTTACCCAGATAGAAATGAACATGAATGAACTTTAATTTTCTTAAAAATACGACGTGGTGTTTTCAAAAAGTATGAGACTAAACTGTATTTACCAATGGAGAAATACAATAATAAAACGTTAATTTTTTCTTAAAAATACGAAATTGTATGAACGAAGTTTTCAC
>CM042175.1:52416010-52431295 GCA_023376005.1 Doryteuthis pealeii | reverse complement strand
AAGCGTGGATGTTTGTTAGAGAGATGAGGGAAGTGAAAATACTCATGTATATATATATATACACGCATGTAAGAATTCATTTTCATATTATTGATCAAAACCTAAGAAGTGTGAAACACGTGTTGCATATGTAAGATAAAAAGAATAATTTTTTTTCTGAAAACATAATACATTTTGCGGACCTTCTTTTTTTTTTTTTTATAAAATATTGAATTTTCTCCCGTTGGAACCAGAACAACGCTTATTATATATATATATATATATATATAGAGAGAGAGAGAGAGAGAGAGAGAGAGACAGACAGACAGACAGACAGAGAGAAATAGAAGAGAATGGCGAAGACAAGGAATTAATAAACAAAACGCTGCACATAATTCAGACAGCAATCAACAGTATACAACAAATACAAAGTGCTCAATACAATGTAGAGCTAACCTACTCGAGTTTCATCGATAGATCATACTTTTAAATTAATCAAGTTTACGATTATCTTTGGTGTTATATGCCCGTTGGAATGTTATATATATATATATATATATATATATATATATATATATATATATATATGAATCATTTTATATTTATTTATTCTTCTATTAATTTTTTTCTTATGCCTCCTTGGGCATCTTCACTTTTTTTATCTTCACACATCAACCTTTAATAACAGCAACAACACAAACCTTTGCACTGAACACTATCAATATAACATCTATATACAGATCAAAGTTCGTTAAGTAATTCATCTGATAGTTTCTAAAAATGTCCTTTCAAATTCCTTTTCTTATTATTTTTTCTGAAATTATTCAAATTAGTCTTAAAATTGTTTACGCTATTGCTGTTTTTGATCTGATTAGGTAATGTGTTCCAAATATATAAATAATATAATATAATATAATATAATATAATATAATATAATATAATATATATATACTAGCAAATATAAGCACCCTCCGTGTGCAAGAATTTAAGTTTTAATGCAATAAAATTTTATATTAAATTAGAAAGGCTAATGAAACTAAATAAGGATGCAGATAAAAAATATTTCAGACAGGGGTTATAATTGAAAAATAGAACTGAAGCTTACGCTTTCATCTCGTCTTTCAATGCTAAATTTTCCAAATTTAACTATTCAGTTAAAATAGGAAGTAAAGAATAAAATTACAATTATTTCTTCTTGTTAATGGATTTCTTTTAAGATTTATCCTCAAGACTTTTGCTCATATTCATTAAGTTAAAACCAAATAATTAGAAATCAATAATACTAAACACATATTTGTTAAAATCAAAATTCTTAATATCAATATGCAAATTAGCCTTCCTGTTCAAACTGTAAACCGCTATTGTGTTCCATATATATAAATAATAATGTTATTAGTATGTAGATATGACCAACAGTAATAATAATGCAAACAATTTTATTGATAATTAGGGTTTGCATAAAAACAAAATCACGGAGAATGTGACGTAAATAACTAAGGGAATTGTGACTTGAGTAGAAACATAGTTTCGGATACAGACAGAAAAACACTCAATCTCCATTATAATAATAATAATAATAATATATATATATATATATATATATATATATATATATATCTGTGTGTGTGTGTGTGTTGAAAAAATGAATAAAGGAAAGAAAGTATAGAATGTATAAAATAGGATATTTTAATCAATTTTACTTACACGTGTTTCGGTCAGGAGTTTATCCATGTGTACATTATTCAAACTATTATTATTTTCAAATAACCAAATGAAATGAAATAATAATGATAGAAAAAATGTAGAAATGTTCCGCACACAAAGAAAATTCGACCTTCATCAAAGTAAATCCTTATTTATTTATTTATTTATTAAACTTATAGACTCTGCGTGGGCGCGTGGATTAAATCCAGCCAATCAACAGCTCGAATACGTGATGAGTTAGCTATTCAATCACCGATCTTGAAAGCCGTTCATTTGCACGTATTCGACACGGCCGAACGGAGCTGCAACCAAGGACTCTACTCAACCAAAATATCCTACCACTAAGGAACACCGAGGGACAACCAAAGGATCCTTCACTAAGGATCAGCCTCTGCTTAACCAAGGACTCTCCACTGTAAAATCCTCTCACCTGCAGCCTAAAAATGGCGACAAAAATCGTAACAGTTGAGGTTTGTAATCAAGATCAAGTTTAGAAAATATATTTGATTGGAAATTATATTTAAACTATAGAAGGGGATTATAATTCATTAGATAATTAACTAAAACTAATTAAAATTGTTCTTACACAATGGACATGACGTGGAACCATGAGGGTGTGGGGATTATCTTCCCTTTGCCAGGAAGAGTTATCTTCCCGCGGTGTTGCCGTTTGTTCCCACTTGGGGACCTCTGGTATTTAAGCGCCTGGTTTAAACTTCTCTTCCTCTTTTCTACCTCTCCTCGTAGGTACCCACATGGGTTAGACAATTGTCATTCCCTTCTCTTTGGGGCTTCGGCCCTCAACACCAGCTACTAGTCACTGTAAGTGATTTATACAGCATGGACTATTCTTAGTCTCATGTCTGTACCTTTATATTATGTGTACTTTTGTATTATCTTGTCTGTGACTTTTATGTATGTATGTTTATGTACACTATTCTATTCTATCTTTTATTGTTTATGTATCTTGTTTATTCATGTGCTGTATTATATAAAATGTTTTGTCTCTCAACCTTTGTCGGAGTTGTATGTTCAATTAATATATGAATCTTACAAGGGGATCTGAAGTGGCCTGATTAGTTACGGAAAAGTTTGAGTGGTGGTATGTGTGTTGGAACGGAAAAATTCGAATGATGATGTCAGCATAGACGCGTGGCATGTTTGATTGGACTTCGATTGGTACGTGGCGAAGGGGAGAAAGGAAGAATGAGCTGTGAGAGTTTTGAGATTCAGCCTGGCCGTCAAAGAGTCGAGATGTGCTGAAGCTGTTCTCCCCGCGCAGTGATATGGGCATATAGATAAAATAAAAACTTGATCAAGTAACAAAAAAAAATGTCTTTAATTCAATAATTTAATTGTATACAAAATCAGACCACAATTAAAGCCGTAATCGAGATCGGCCGTAAAAATATTTAACCAACCACGTATTCGAGCGTGTTGATTGGCTAATTGACTCCATGGGGCCATGAAAAGTATCTACCCCCCCCCTTCCTGTTTGGTGGGAATGTAGAGATATTTAATTTGTAACATCTGTGTTTTAGCAGGTGTTTTTGTTCCTGGGTGGTAGATAATAAATTTTAATTCTAAGGTCTTGAAATTTTATGGTTGTCTGTTTATATTGATAGCTAAACCCCTTCTTCTAATGTTGTTTGTTAGATTTCTCATATTTGATAGGTCATGTGTGTGTATTTGTACTTTTTGTTCTTAGGAATTTGTGTGTGTGTTTGTGGTTTACTTTGTGTGTGTGTGTGTGTGTGTGTGTGTGTGTGTGAGAGAGAGAGAGAGAGAGAGAGGGAGAGAGAGAGAGAGAGATTGTGTGTGTTTATGTACATGTGTCCATGTTCATGGTTGTGTTGGCTGTATGTGTATCTAGATACATAAAAAATAAAATTGATGTGTATCTTTTACATAGCATAGTTTGCATATACACATATTGCATATATATATATATATATATATATATATATACTAGCTAAAGTACCCGGTCCATGACCGGACTAAAGAAAATATAGGAACACCATAGTGTGAGTGGCGAGAAAATAAGAGATAGGTATACCCAATTTCTGTTTATTTTTTTAATATCTCATAAAATAAAAAAGGGGATGGGGGGGTAGACCTTGTAAAAAAATATTTCCTCTAATATATTTTCGTGAAAATCAGACCATTAATTGATTTTTCATAGTATATTTTAAAAATCCTCTTGTAAGTTGTTTTTGGCTACGTAAAATTTCAGTTGATTTAACAGTACAAAAATGAAAACATTGTTTTTCAATCATAATTTTCATTATTTCCGCTAGCTGAAATTTTTCTAAAATCATCAGTAGTTTGTTTAATGTATCTTCTTTCGAACTGAAAATTTTTTTTCAAGATAATATTAATTTTTATGAAAGTTTCATTGTGTTAAATATAGGGGTGGGGTAAATTTCACAGGGAAAATTGGTGGTAACTAATAAGAGATAATTATTTATCAACTTTTAAAAAAATCGCCGAGAATTGTCTAATGAATAAACGGTTGAAATAAATGTTATATTCGACACATATTAGTGTCTAATATGAATGAATTAAAGTGATTTCTAAAGTTTTTTAAAAATGTTAATAAATGATTAAAAGAAATCTCGAGATAAGGGCTGAACTTGAAAAACGGTCGGAAAATTAGGGTGACCAAAAAAAACAAAAAAAAACATAACCCAAATTATTTATTTCCCATTAAACTAACTCTAAACTCCAACCCTAGCCCCTAAACCCCCCTTGTTAAAATTAATTTTTATTACAAAATTTGTGGGTTCTGTTTTTTTCTGGCCCATGGTATATAGGTGACCCAGAAAAAATAGAACCCAAATTATTTATTTATTTTCCCATTAAACTAACCCTAAATCCCAACCCTAACCTAAACAGCCCTAGTTAAAATTAACAGTTTTATTACAAATTTTGTGGGTTCAGTTTTTTCTGGGTCACCCTAATTTTCCGGCCGTTTTTCAATTTCAGCCGAGATAAGTTCGAAAGACCATTTTTGACGGTTTTTAGTAAAAAAAAAAAAAAAAAAAAAAAAAAAAAGAGAGAGAAAAGTGGTGACTTAATTTTTTTTAAATCTGCCTATTTATTTATCATTAGAATTATGATAAATTAAATAACAAATTTTCTCATTCAAGTTACGTACATTAGAATCATTTTTATTTTATGTTTAAGGTAAGAACATTTCATACAGTTTTGTTTATATACGAAATGTTATCTACATCGTATTTTTATTATAATTTTTTTTTGTTTTTATTACAATACAACTATATGTTTACTTAGTTACGAAATAAGTAGTTATATAATTTAACTACCTATTTTTGTAAAAAGGCTTTTTTTCTAAAACTCTTTTGTATATATTATATACGAAAAAAATTAAAAACAAAGTTGAATTAAATGTTTTCGCTTATTTTCGCTTATTATTTATTTCTTTTATTATTATTATTATTTACTTCGCTCTTTCTTACCAAATAGATATTTGTAAGATAGATTATTTCATTTCATTTCTTACTAAATTATTATTTTAAAGACAGGAATAAAAAGATTGCGATATGAATAAGATTTGATTTTTCGTTAAAACATACTTTTGCTGTCCGAAGCAAAATAATTTTTTTTCTAACTTGCTATAAAAAATAATCCAATGGATAAAGATTCATACAAATTATATATTGAGCAAGATTATTTTCTCTTCTTTTCAACCATATGGATATTTTTAAGATTGGACAACAAATAGGCGATAAATTCCGAGCTGAACGGCTTAAGACTGCGAAATTTATTCACTAAAACTGAATTCACTGATAATCGCTTTAACAAAAAGACAGGCAGGGGACAATATCTTATCATCAGCAGGAGTTGGTATACAGACAGTTTCGCAAATTGGGTGATTTTGGCTTAATTAATTAATTATATCCCTTAATCAGTAAAAATCAATAACCAAATTTGGCGTGTTTCTAAGTTAGAAGGATATTAATATGTATGCAAGATTTCGAATCAGAGTGACCTTCCGTTTTGAACTTATGCATCGACACGTACACACCAAAAACTTAGTCTTATATATATATATATATATATATATATATATTATATATATATATATAATTGCGTAATGAAATGTTTTATATATATATATATATATATATATATATATATATATATATATATATACACTTCTATATCTTCAACACACAAAAGGCGTGAAAAATAGATTATTACTGTATCTTTTGAGAATAAAACTGAATGTGATATTTATAGACATAATGGCCTAAAGGCAATTTTCAGCCTGAATAACCAGTGCCTATTGACCGGCTTTTGATTTAAACAATGCTTACCACTGACGTCAATGCGCATGTGCGATAGCTATTCCAACTTCCGCCCTGCCCAGACTCTATCAGCAATGGCGGACGGGAGTAGCTTCTTATCAATATCTAATCCAAACCCATCCGCTACTTGACGTCTACAATTTCATTCTTGCTTTGACCCGAGGAACAGCATCGAAGTGTCTGCTTGAAAAAAAAAGTTCGCTCTCTCTCCATGTTTTTTTATGATGTTTTCAATCGTCTACCATGCTGTCGGGGATTACCGAGGGGAATCTTTGATGATTTCTCTTTTTTTTTTTGTCGGTGAGATTGGTATTAAAATAGAATAAAGGAAAAATATGGAGAGATGAAGATGATACAAGAGAAAGAGATAGAGATAGATAGATAGATAGATAGATAGAGAGAGAGAGAGAGAGAGAGAGAGAGAGAGAGAGAGAGAGAGAGAGAGAGAGTCTAGATTTCAAATGTGGTTGGCATGGATTTAAAAAAATTATATTTTTATCGGAAAATCATTGCAGAAACAGAAAAAAGAATATATTATAACACACACAAACACACAGACACACACAGACACACACACACACACAACACACATATATATATATATGTGTGTGTGTGTGTGTGTGTGTGTGTGTGTGTGTGTAATAAAGAATAGAGGTAAAAATGTGAACAAAACTCAGACAAGTATATGTAGACGATATATTTCGCCATGCATTGAGCTCGGCTTCATCAATCGTTTATTTGAGCATAAGCCGAATTCAATGCACGGCGAAATATATCTCCTACATATACTTGTCTGAGTTTTGTTCCTTTGTCCACATTATTCCCTCTATTTTTTTACTACATTCATATATATATATATATATATATATATTATATATATATATATATATATAGGATCCAATTGCCGCTTTAACATTTCAGTTGCAGTTGCATCAGTAAATAATCCAAACGTCCTCGATATATTAAAAACACTTAGCAGTAATAATATCAATAATATTATAATTAGAGGAAAAATAAAGGGTCTCTCAATTTGATCGACTTAGTTAAACGTATTGTAGGGTCCTGGGGAAACCATTTCACTTTGATTGAGACCATGTCAGACCTTTTATTCTTCCTCAAATAATAATAGTATTATATATATATATATATTATATATATATATATATATATAGTTGTAAAAGAAGTTGTTTCCCTACCGCGGTTTCGGTGTTATTCCAACACCTTCATCAGGGGGATTGAGTGTAATTTTTTTCTGGTTACTTTATATGGTTAGACTGATATCCTTCTATTTCTTCCTGAAGATAAACTAAGTAGGCTGCTAGTTTGTAGTGGGGGTTCAATTTCTCCTATTTTGACCTACGTGGGTAGTAGCGCGCTGTAACATTAGACTTTTATTACCCCTTACCACTATCTTCAACTTACTCTATTGACCTTTGTGGGGTCAGTTAGTTTGGAGTATGGCTAAGTTTTTTTTTAATTTATTTCTTCATTTCTTCTAGTAGTTTTTCTTTGTTACTGCTATATCTTAATTTACTGTATTATGCCTTTATTGATTAATTATATCTTATTGGTATTCTAATGCATTGCGTAATCTATGCATACATTTTCCTAGGAACTCATCCTTTTTATTAATTAAGTCATTTTTATTTGGGAATCTAATTATTTCTAATTTTTCCTGTAGACACAAGAAGCATGGGTCTGTCACACCTCTGCAAGCACTCGTTTTTTTTTAAATAAATCCCATTTGATAATATATATATATATATATATATATATAATGCTCCCATAAATTTGGTATGAGCTCTCTAATTGGAAATTTAAATTAACTCTCACTACTAAGCATATAAGCAATGATCGTTTTCCCGGAAAATTGATCTGTCAGTGATCGTAAAATACATAAACAAACCTATGTATTTAATAGTTTAAAAGCACCAGTCTCAGTCTCAGTCAGCTGTCAGTGGACGAGAGGATAAGATATCAAGCAGGAAAACGGTCAGTCTGAGTTCGACCCTAGCTAAAAAAGATAGTTGTGTATAGCCACACTGAAGAGGCGTGAAACGCCGAAACACGTGTCTGTGGATGACTTAATAATAATAATTATATATATATATATATATATATATATATAATATATATATATATATATATATATATATATATATATATGTGTGTGTGTGTGTGTGAATAAGATGGAATGAAAACACCACACAATGATGTTAAAGAGAAAACAATTTATAACATAATCATAGCTGATATTGATCAATATTTCGATTTTACAAAAATCTTCTTCAGAGCCCGTTTACTCCATGGTGTTTGTGATCGGAGATAATAGTGTGTGGTGTTTTCATTCCATCTTGTTCATTCTCATACTGTCGGATTTATTTCCTCTCTTTTAAACACACACACACATATATATATATATATATATATATATATATATATATATATATATATATATATAAATATATATATATGTGTGTATATATATATATATATATGTATATATATATATATATATATATATAATTATTGCTCTTCCTATTTCCCCTACCCCCACCTCTGAGTTTTTTTTTTAAATAACAAATCATTTTCGACCATATTGAATATCCGTAAGACTCGCTCATTCACTGTGTGTTGTATTGTTTTATTTTTTTATTTATTTCTAATCTTCCGTTTTACAAATTGTTTTAATTCTTTTCGCTGACCCTTGACCTCTGGCAACTCCCAAACCAATCAATGCACAGGTCACTTGAGGTGATTTTACTGAGGCTCGTCCAATTGGTCAGTCATTTTCGACTTCTCAGTGATTTTATAATTGGTATATACAAGTTCCACGGGGGGTGAGGGCGGGAGCAGGTGGGCGGTAAACAAATATTCTATTCTCTTCAGTACATATTAAGGAATGAAACATTTATTAATAATAAATAATATCAGCGAAAATTGGGCAAATATTATTCGGGACTCTTGGAAATTAATAACAATAGTTCGGACGCACAATCCTTTCTTTCTTGCATTTATTTTTAGCCTCATTATTTTTCTTTTTCATTCTATTTTATTCTTTCTTTCTTTCTTTCTTTCTTTCTAGCCTCATTGTTTTTCTTTTTCATTCTATTTTCTTTATTTTATTATTTCTTTCTTTCTTTCTGTCTTTCTTTCTTTATTGATTTTTTAGCTTCAAGGTTATTTTTTCTTCTTGGTTCCATTTTCTTTCTTTTTGTTCAGTATTTTTCTTTCTTTCTTTCTTTCTTTCTTTCTTTCTTTCTTTCTAGCCTCATTGTTTTTCTTTTTCATTCTATTTTCTTTCTTTCTTTCATTCTTTATTGTTTTTTTAGCTTCATTGGTTTTTTTCTTCTTCATTCTATTTTCTTTCTTTTTGGTCAGTATTTTTCTTTCTTTCTTTCGTCCTTTCTTTCTTTCTTTCTTTGTAGCTTCATTAGTTTTAATTTCTTTCTATTTTTTCTCTTATTATTTCTTTCTTTCTATCTTTCTTTCTTTTCCTTCCTTCCTCCCTTCCTTTCTTTCGTTCTTTCTTTCTTTCTTTCTTTCTTTCTTGCTTCATTAATTTTAATTTCTTTTTTTACTTTCTTTCTTTTATTCTTTCTTTCTTTCTTTTTTCTTTCTTTCTAGCCTCATTAGTTTTAATTTCGTTCTATTTTCTTTCTTTCTTTCTTTCTTTCTTTCTAGCTTTATTGATATTTGCTTTCTTTCTTTCTTTCTTTCTTTCTACCTTTGTTTATTTGTTTGTTTGTTTCTTTCTTTCTTTCTTTCTAACTTTACTCTTTCTTCTTTCTTTTCTTTTTCTTTCTTACTTTCTTTCTTATGCTTATTTCCTTCTTTCATTCTTTTTTATTTCTCTATTACTTTCTATTTTCTCTCTGTCTTTTTCTTTTCTTTCTTTCTTTCTTTCTTTCTTTTTTCTTCATTTATTCTTTATATAACCTTTTTTCTTTTTCAGACTCATTTCTTTCATTTTCACCAAATCTTTCATTACTCAACTCCCGCCTTTCTTTCTTTCTTTGAATCAATCTTCAACTTTATTTACACCTTTTTTGTCTTTTTGTCTCTACTTATTATATAATTAATTGTTTGTCTACCCTCTACCCCCCACCCTTACCCACCCCGCAACAAACAACCCCCCTCCGCCCCCCCCGTTACAATTTCTTATACTAATACCTTCACACCCCACGAGTAAAAACAACCCCAACCCCCGTTTGGGCGTTTATCCCAACTTGATCGAATTTTTTAATAACTTGCCAAACAACGAAGAAGAAAACAAAAATAACAACAACAACAACAACAAAAATCCACCCCCCCCCAAACGACGCCATTACCGCTGCAGTTACGTACTTGGCTCGAGCAATAAAAAACAATTACGTTTTTACTAAAGGCATGCGGGGTTCAATTCCAAACTGGCCACCCTGTCGGCTGGAGTTGTAGAATACACCGACTGCGCAGAGGTAAGATTCCTCCTCCACAATGGGGCCACTTGTTGGCTGAGACTGGTGACCCGTGATGCTTAAGGACGGAATTCGGGTGGCTGAGCAGTCTGTTGGAGGCCAGATCTTCGACGCTTGAAGGTGTGATGTTAAATTTCTTCAGTGTTGTCTTAATATGGTCTTTGAACCGCTTTTTTTGGGTGGGGGGGGGGCTCCTGTCCTCCACGTGCCATCTGTGAGTTCACTGTAAAGTAGTTTACGGGGCAGTCTGTCTCAATATCTGCGGATGGTGTGACCCAACCATCGCTGCTGGCATTGTGATGGTCTCAATTGGGTCTTAGTGTGCTCTTGTTATATACTGGCATCAAATGTCTATGTTATATACTGGCATCAAATGTCTATATGTTATATAGCGGCTTCAAATTTACGATGCTAAATTCGTGTATGTTAGTACTGGGGTTTTCACTGTACCCAAAGCGATGTATGTAGCAGTCAGCTACTACCGACTACTGGACTTCAATAAACAAGAGATACGTGTGTACAAAGAGAGGACCCTTCTTTATTTTCTTCGGTCTGTGGGTGGTGAAGGCGCAGAGCTTACAATGAGTGCCCGAGGGGTGTTTGCTGACGGGAGACGTGAAGTGTCCTTTTTGGCTGCTGGCTGGCGTCTCTGTGTGTCGGCTCGAATCTTCTCGCCTTTATATTGATAGATACGCCTCCGCATCTTTATCTTTGGATCTGATAACGGACATTTGTTATATACTTCCTTATCCTCTCCCTGCTTCCTTGACCGGAAACCCTCTCTTCCGTTTCTTAACTTCTTTGTTCGCTTTTACCGGGAAAAAAGTCCTTTGTCATTTTTTCGTCTTTTCTTTGTTTAATTTAACCGGAAATTCCTATTTCCGTTTGTACAATATACAACACTCTGCTTCTAATTTCTAAGTGGGGGATTTTGTGCAACCACTTTATGCCCAGTATGCGTTGGAGGCAGTTGATGTGGAATGCCTCCAGTTTTTTCAGGTTTGGTATCAGTATTCGGTTATTTCCTATAACTCCAACATAAAAAACGGGAACCACTCTGATTGACTGATGAATTATTTATTTATTTATTTATTGATCAACTAGGAAAAAAGAAGACGGGATAGGATTAGGGTTAGTTTAATGGGAAAAATAAATGAATAATTTATTAGTCAATCAGAGTGGTTCCCCTTTTTTATGTTGGAGTTATAGGTAATAACCGAGTATTCAGTATACTAACACACAACTTTCGCATAGATGGACATATTTATATTTTTTTTTAAAGTGAAAAATCGACCTACACTATTGTACAACTAATTCTACTTCTGATTTTAAAGCTGTGAGGTTACCACGCTCCTTGTTGAAAATCACAGATGGTGACAATTCAATGGATGATATCGATAAACAATATAACGGAGACAAAAGATGGCAGACGAATAAATTCTCTTCGTTTGTTTACTTTTGACCCATGGACTCCTAGGGTGATTCAGACTTAGGGTTGGTTTTAGAGTAATCTAGAGTATAGTTATTACTAAGCATAGCTTAGATGCGGCACAAAGCCAGAAGTGTGGGGCACCCAGTGAGAATCGAACTCACTGATGGTCTGCGAATCTTGCTTGCAAACCATTACAGTAACATGAGTATTCTAGGGTAGTTATTTGCTAAACTTAGCTTAGATGCGGCACAAGGCCAGATTATGGAGCACCCAGTGAGAATCGAACTCACTAACAATGGTCTGCGAATCTTGCTTGCTAGCCATCACAGTAACATGAGTGTTCAAGGGTATAGTTATTTACTAAGCTTAGCTTAGATGTGGCACAAGGTCAGATTATGGAGCACCCAGTGAGAATCGAACTCACTAACAATGGTCTGCGAATCTTGCTTGCTAACCATCACAGTAACATGAGTGTTCTAGGGTATAGTTATTAACTAAGCTTAGCTGCTTATTTCCTATAAGTCCAACCTAAAAAAAGGGGAACCACTCTGAATGAATTTTATAAATTATTTATATTTTTTATTGATCAACTAGGAAAAAAGAAGACGGGTTTAGGGTTATGGTTTAGGGTTAGTTTAATGGGAAAATAATGGGTGGATTAATTAACAGATAAAATTCATTCAGAGCGGTTCCCCTTTTTTAGGTTGGAGTTATAGGAAATAACCGCTTAGATTATATGCGACAAAAGGCTAGATGTATGGGGCACCCAGTGAGAATCGAACTCACTAACAATGGTCTGCGAATCTTACTTGCTAACCATTACACCCCATGAGTATTCTAGAGTATAGTTATTTACTAAGCTTTGATACGGCATAAGGCCAGTTTATGGGACACTCAGTGAGAATCGAACTCACTAACAATGGTTTGCTAATCTAGCTTGCTAACCATTATATCACATGAGGTGCCCATCTTACTAAGTGTAGCTTAGATGCGGCACAAGGCCAGATTATGGTGCACCCAGTGAGTATCGAACTCACTAACAATGGTCTGTGAATCTTACTTGCTACCCATTACACCACATGAGTATTTTAGGATATATGTTGTGCTGAAGATCACGACTTATATTTATAGACTGTTCCAAGTATTGGAAAGGTGAAAAAGCTCGATAAATGGGTTCCTCAAGAGCTCGAAGAGTACCAAAAACTTAGGCGGTTTGAAGTATGCTCGATGCTCTGTTTGCGTAACACCAATGACCCTTTCTTGACCGAATAGTCACTTGTGATACGAGACCTTACCGCATCCTCCATATTCTCCCGATCTTTCACCTACTGATTATCATTTTTTAGGCACTTAAGCACATTTTTTAATGGTAAAACTTTTCGATCTAAAGAAGAGGCAGAATCATCATTTAAAGATTTTTTTGTTGCATCACAGCCAATAACTTTTTACCAACACTGAATAAATGACCACGTAGATCGATGGCAGAGATGCAAGGCTCATTTTTGACTAATTTTAACATTTCTACTGTTAATGCTTCAACAATAAATGTATGTATTTGAAATCGGCCATTATTTTTGTAACAAGCTAATAATTAACTAACCATGTATTCGGGCTGTTGATTGGCTGGGGTTTAATCTACGTCACCACGCCGAGTCTATAAGTTTAAGTGGTGGATTCCAGCACGCCTTATATACCAAAAATATTTTAACATATACAACTTTCTATATCAAGACAGGAGAAACACTCATACAACTCAGGGCGGATAAGCGGACAAGGATTAAAACTGATACTACATCTTTCTACTTCAAGAAAATATCAAACTTTAAGCCACAAGGGACCCCCACTGTAAAACCGCAGTCAACTAGAGCCCTAAAATGGCTACAAGAATCTTGACTGTAGAATACACCGACTGCACCTCTGCAGAGATGTAAGACATCCTCGATGATGATTCGTAATGCCCGAGGACAAAAACTTGGTGGCATAAATTGTTGATAAATAAATTAGGAGTACAAAAGAAGATATGGTTGGTTGTTTGGATTTTACGGCATGCCAATCCTTGTTGGGTTATTTTATGCCGAAAACATCCCTGATTTATACTCAATTTTTAAAAAATTAATTCTTTGTAAACACATTTTTAAACTAATTTTTCTATTTAACCATAAATGGGACAATAACAGGTACTACCTCTCTCCGTGTCTATTATTCCTTCCCTTTTCTCTCTTCCCTCCCCCTCTCTCTCTCTCTCTCTCTCTCTCTCTCTCTCTCTCTCTCTCTCTCTCTCTCTCTCTCTCTCTATCTCTCTCTCTCTTTCGGCCAATATTTTCTTTTATTTGACCCACTTTCCTTCTTCATTTACCGCCTCTAATATCTCTCTCTCTCTCTCTCTCTTCTCTCTCTCTCTCTCTCTCTCTCTCTCTCTCTCTCTCCTCTGTTCATTTATCTCTTTCCTCTTCGTCCATACATTTTTCTCTCTTTCTCACTCTCTCCTTCTCTCTCTTGGTCTGTCTTAAAAGTACCCCATAAATCTGAACTTTATTTTCCTCCCAGTTTCTCTGTCTGTGTGTCTGTCTGTCTGTATGTATGTATGTATATATGTCTATCTATATATATTTCCCGCTCATCTCTCTTATCTCCCCCTCTCTCCCCCCCCTCTCTCTCTCTCTCTCTCTCTCTCTCTCTCTCTCACACACACACACACACACACACACACATGTATTCTCTCTCTTTCTGTATTCTTCTTTGTCTGCCTTAAAAGTACCCCATCCAATTGAAATTTATTTTTCACTCAATTTCTATCTATCTATCTATCTATCTCCCCCCTCTCTCTCTCTCTCATTCTCTCTCCGACTCTCTCTCTCTCTCTCTCTCTCTCTCTCTCTCTCTCTCTCTCTCTCTCTCTCTCTCTCTCTCTCTCTTTCTGTATTTTTCTTTGTCTGCCTTAAAGTACCCCATCCATTTGAAATTTATTTTTCACTCAATTTCTATCTATCTATCTATCTATCTATCTCCCCCCTCTCTCTCTCTCTCTCTCTCTCTCTCTCTCTCTCTCTCTCTCTCTTCTCTCTCTCTCTCTCTCTCTGTGTATTCTTCTTTGTCTGCCTTAAAAGTACCCCTTCCATCTGAAATTTATTTTCCTCCCAGTTTCTCTGTCTGTCTGTCTGTATGTATGTATGTATGTATGTCTATCTATATAACTTTCCCTCTCATCTCTCTTATCTCCCCCCCTCTCTCTCTCTCTCTCTCTCTCTCTCTCTCTCTCTCTCTCTCTCTCTCTCTCTCTCTCTGTATCCTTCTTCGTCTGCCTTAAAAGTACCCCTTCCATCTGCAAATTATTTTTCACCCAGTTTTCTTAGTAAAATAGATATCATCACTAATTTTCGAG
>CM042175.1:52393510-52411010 GCA_023376005.1 Doryteuthis pealeii | reverse complement strand
TCTTTATTTCTTTTCAATCTTCTTCTTGTTCTTCTTCTTTTTCTTCTTCTTCCCTGCTTTTTTCAACCTTGTTCGTCTTCATCTTCTTTGTTTTTTTTTTCAATCTTGTTCTTGTTCTTGTTCTTAAATACTGTCTGCCTCTTAAACCCTCTTTCATCGGGCCGAATAGAATGATATTGATTATTCCAGTAACGAGAAAATTAAATCTGTAGTGAAGAAGTAGCTCAAAGAGCAGTCAACAGAATTTTACGGCGTAGAAATACATGCTCTCAATCGAAGGTGGAACATTGGTATTGAGAGAAACGGTGACTATGTGAAGAAGTAGGGATGTGATCCACAGAGGACCAGCTTCATTTTGATGTATGATACATGTTCCTGTGTTGGTAATTATACCAGTCCTAAACAAAATGGCATCATTTTTTGACTAACCTATGTGGAGAAGTAGGGATGTGATTCACAGAGGACCAGCTTCATTTTGATGTATGATACATGTTCCTGTGTTGGTAATTATACCAGTCCTAAACAAAATGGCATTATTTTTAGACACACCTATGTGGAGAAGTAGGGATGTGATTCACAGAGGACCAGCTTCATTTTGATGTATGATACATGTTCCTGTGTTGGTAATTATACCTGTCCTAAACAAAATGGCATTATTTTTAGACACACCTATGTGGAGAAGTAGGGATGTGATCCACAGAGGACCAGCTTCATTTTGATGTATGATACATGTTCCTGTGTTGGTAATTATACCTGTCCTAAACAAAATGGCATTACTTTTTGAAACCCCCGTATATATATATATATATATATATATATATATATATATATCCAAGAATTTGACTTTCAGCTCCCTTACTGACCCAACCCCACCGTCCCTACCTTCCTCTTTCACCCCCCCACCATTTTTTCTATGTATCAAAATTTTTCTCCTTATCCCATATATATATATATATATATATATATAATGTGATTTGGTATTAAATAACCCACAAGCGTTGATACACCGTTAAACACCAACCAACTAACCATCGTTCAAAATTCGATTGTTTACAAGTAGACAATAAAAAGACAATTAAATAAATTGAGGTAGACGTCAAGACGGATAAAATGCGTGAGCGGTAAACGACCCACAGTACCCAACACACCATGACACCTTTCCTCAACAGAGTAAACAGGCGTTGATCACTTATCGCAAAGCCCCGTTCAGTTCCCTTATCTCTGGGCTTGCCCGATCGTTCGTACTGTCCTATAAATCCTGGTGTATGCAAGTGTCTATCTATTTCTACACTTGAATCTACCCATCCCTATCTCAAGAAATTTGCACACCTTCCCTCCGTAATCTACATCACCCGTCACCCACAGACGCACAAAGCCCCTTCCGTCAAACATACATTGCCCACAGACGCACAAAGCCCCTTCCGTCAAACACACATTGCCCACAGACGCACAGAAGCCCCTTCTCCGCAACACACGTTGCGCACAGACGTCTCGCCCGCGCCACAACTATACCGTCACCTTCAGTACATCTCAACAAATCAAACTGATTATATTATCTATCAATTTCTGTCTGAGTCGGTTTTGTTTTTCGGGGGATTGGCATCGATTTCTTTCCTAAGTATTATCGATCCATGAAGATTTGGTGGAATGAAACCGGTCGACTCAGGAGCAGAGATAAACCCGCCACTGATAGGGCCGGAGAAAGGTCTGGCTTACCTGGAGCGCAACCTACGATAGAGCACTATCTCTTTAACAAGCTCGCTCTATACTCCGTTCGCATGGCCCAGTTTAAAGACCATGGCGTGGTTGTTATTGTCTCAAGAAAAGATTGGTTAGTTGGATTTTACGGCGTGTCAGAGTGGACCTGGGAGTAATGGCCATGAAGGGGTACTCCGCACTACCCAGATCTCCAAAACTGGAACTTCACCATTAGATGCAGTTTAACGTGTATACATATATATATATATATATATATATATATATATATATATATATATGTAAAGGAAAAGTTGACTTACCGGTGAATTTGGTCACGATGGTTAGTAAGTGTAGAATTCAGAGGGGTAAGTCAGCGATATAACAAACACAAAGTGCTCAATACTAAGTAGAGCAAATTTATTATAAAATGGGTACAAGAGATAACCTACTCGGGTTTCACCATAAGGATCTCCAGGGTTAAATCCACTGAATTAATCGAGACACCGATTAATAGCAGTCGATTTCACGTGTGTGGTCATTGCATTAAAATCTTGTTAATTCTTATGGTGAAACTCGAGTAGGTTATCTCTTGTACCCATTTCCTAATATATTATATATATTATATATATATATATATATATATATATATATATATAATTTTTTTGAAAGCGAAGTAATGCAAAATATATATTGAGAAAACATATTTATTAAATTCTTATTTGAAATTTCAAAAGTTCCCACAGAACGCCATAACACGGGAATTAACGGAATATGACGGAATCAGTCGAGTTCTATATTTACATCAGAAAATCACATTTACCGGATTACAACACCACGGTCGATTTCAACAAACAAGGATATAAACTTTCAAAACTTTAAATACTCTGAAGATGGCCGTTTGCGCTGAAAATATTAAGTATTTAACACCAAAGAATTTAATAAATATGTTTTCTCAACATATATTTTTGCATTACTTCGCTTTCAAAAAAATTATTATTACGTTTAAGATTAATGCTTCTAATGCTATAAGAACAAACAAAAATCTTTAATATATATATATATATATATTTCTATATACCTTTGAAAGGAAGGAAAAACTCAATAAACCGTCATTGTTTTATTATTCAAATTTATTCAAATTGATTATATATTGAATTCTATTTAGACTAAGTTGAAGTTAATAACAACCTCCTCTTAATCATTTTAAACCTTTTTAATCTAGTCTAGACATTTTTATTCTATTTTTTGTTCTATTTTAGATATTAAAATCAAACATATACATTTTTGAATATATCCGGTTAAAAATGAAATTTAAAAGATACATTGTAACCTTTTTTAGCTTGAATTTGTAAACTAATATTTACTGTCTGACAGGCCGATCCCATAACCTCTACACTAAACGGACTTCTTAGATTTTATGATTTGTTTAGAGTAGGTTAACATTCCACTTCTAGTGACTTTTTTATTACACGACGATATGATAAGTTGTAAACACGGTTTGTTTTGAATGGCTTTCAAATCACGCACAGGGCGGTCTTCCGATCTATAGCTCTGCTGATGAGGCCTAATAGGCCGAAATGTACATACAGAGATTGATTTTTCTCGATTTGTTTAGCCATACATTTAATAGGTATTCCGCCTAATTCATTATTAATTAATTAATTTTCAAAATTAGGTACGACTCCAATTAAGCACTTATCTCCCCAAAAAATTATCGGCAAAAAGCCATTCAAAACAAACCGTGTTTACAACTTATCATATCGTCGTGTAATAAAAGTCACTAGAAGTGGAATATTAACCTACTCTAAACAAATCATAAAATCTAAGAAGTCCGTTTAGTGTAGAGGTTATGGGATCGGCCTGTCAGCTTGGCAGTCCGGTTTCAAATCACGCACAGGGCGGTCTTCCGATCTATAGCTCTGCTGATGAGGCCTAATAGGCCGAAAATGTACATACAGAGATTGATTTTTCTCGATTTGTTTAGCCATACATTTAATAGGTATTCCCCCTAATTCATTATTAATTAATTAATTTCAAAATTAGGTACGACTCCAATTAAGCACTTATTCTCACCAAAAAATTATCGGCAAAAAGCCATTCAAAACAAACCGTGTTTACAATCTATATATATATATATATATATATATATATCTTTTTATTTATCTATCTATAGTTTTATTGTATCAATTTGGATATATTGATAATTGTAATCTTCAATGTCTTTTTTCATTTCCCGCCATTTCTCTCTCCCTCTACGCATGCGTATTTCTAAACTCTCAGACAGACAGACTGACAGATAGACAGACAGACCGACAGACAGGGATAGAGATAAGGGATAAATATTGGACCTAATTCAAGTTTTCCTGAATAATATTAATTATTAAAGATTGTTGGCGAAATTTCTGATTTAAATAGAAAAATCAGATATTTATTACCAAGAAGATGCCGGTTTCAAAAATTTATCATTTATTGACAAACATCAAATTGTTCTTTCCTGGAGTAACACATCACTCAATAAGTCCTAGGCCTGACACATAGATGGCGCAATTAATAAAAAGGATATATAAATTCTTTATAAAGTAATAACCTTCAAATGGCACGTGTCAAAATTTGAGCCCAATCGGATAATTACTTTACAAATTACAGTTATTTAAGTGAAGCTACTGTTGCCAGGACTGGGTTAGCTTAATCGGTAGAGCGTTCGGCTAGAAACCGCAAGATCCCTAGTTCGATACCGGCCCTCGCCAACTCAGCGTATGAGTAGCACAGAGATCTGTGCGGTAATGTAAGGGGCTGATGGTAGGCGTGGCGCTCCACCTCAGACGCAAAAACAATCTCCTTGGTCTAGCTCTAGTGAAAAGGGGATAGACCTCGCTGATTGGCTGATACTGACGTTAGGCCACCCTGACGACTTCATTTTTTAAAATCTGAATTTCGCTTGTTGATAAAGCATTGCTTTCTGTTGGGAAAAAATACTGTTCAAGCAAGGAAATGGCTTGATAAGTGTTATTCGCATTCCGCTCCGTCAGTTTGATGTATGATACATGTTCCTGTGTTGGTAATTATACCTGTCCTAAACAAAATGGCATTACTTTTAGACTCACCTATGTAGAGAAGTAGGGATGTGAACCACAGAGGACCAGCTTCATTTTGATGTATGATACATGTTCCTGTGTTGGTAATTATACCTGTCCTAAACAAAATGGCATTACTTTTTGACTCCCCTATGTGGAGAAGTAGGGATGTGATCCACAGAGGAACAGCTTCATTTTGATGTATGATACATGTTCCTGTGTTGGTAATTATACCTGTCCTAAACAAAATGGAATTACTTTTTGACTCCCCTATGTGGAGAAGTAGGGATGTGATCCACAGAGGAACAGCTTCATTTTGATGTATGATACATGTTCCTGTGTTGGTAATTATACCTGTCCTAAACAAAATGGAATTACTTTTTGACTCCCCTATGTGGAGAAGTAGGGATGTGATCCACAGAGGAACAGCTTCATTTTGATGTATGATACATGTTCCTGTGTTGTAATTATACCTGTCCTAAACAAAATGGAATTACTTTTTGACTCCCCTATGTGGAGAAGTAGGGATGTGATCCACAGAGGAACAGCTTCATTTTGATGTATGATACATGTTCCTGTGTTGGTAATTATACCTGTCCTAAACAAAATGGAATTACTTTTTGACTCCCCTATGTGGAGAAGTAGGGATGTGATCCACAGAGGAACAGCTTCATTTTGATGTATGATACATGTTCCTGTGTTGGTAATTATACCTGTCCTAAACAAAATGGAATTACTTTTTGACTCCCCTATGTGGAGAAGTAGGGATGTGATCCACAGAGGAACAGCTTCATTTTGATGTATGATACATGTTCCTGTGTTGGTAATTATACCTGTCCTAAACAAAATGGCATTACTTTTTGACACTCCCTCGTATATATACATTTTTTTGGGGGGGGGGAGAATATGTGCTTAATTGAAGTCGTACCTAATTTTGAAAATTAATTAATTAATAATTAATGAATTAGCGGGAATACCTATTTAAATGTAAGGCTAAACAAATCGAGAAAAATGTTTAGCCTCACATTTGAATAGGTATTTCCGCCTAATTCATTAATTATTAATTAATTAATTTTCAAATATAGGTACGACTTCAATTAAGCACATATTCTCCCAAAAATTGCCGGCTAAAAAAGCCATATCAAAACACATTGATTGTTTGTTTACTTCTCATATATATATATATATATATATATATATATATATATGTATATATGTGTGTGTGTGTTGTGTGTGTGTGTGTTGTGTGAGTGTGTGTGTGCATGTGTGTGTGCGCGGGGTGTATTTCTTCTCTGATTTCTTTTTTAACTAGCCTTTTATTACATTTTCTTTCTTTCTTTCTATCTTTTTTTTCTTTCTTCTTTCTTCTTCTTCTTCTTCTTCTTCTTCTTCTTCTCTTCTTCTTCTTCTCTCTTTCTTTCACCCTCACTATATCCTTCCCCTCTCTCTCTCACTATCTATGTATTTATCTTTCTCTCACTTTCTCTCTCACAATCTCTCACCTTCTCTCTATCTCTCTGTCTCTCTATCGTTATAAATTGTCCTCGCCATTTTGTTGTTTCTTCTTCTTCTTCTTCTCTTCTTCTTCTTCTCTTCTTCTTCTTCTTTCTTTCTTCCTCTCTCTCTCACTCTCTCTTTTATTTCCTCTCTCTCTCCCTCTTTCTATCTCTTTTTTCTTCCTCTCTAAGCAACAACGAAGACTACGAAATTTTTATATTGAATCTCTTTTAACTTTTTCAAATTTCAAGTTATTGTTATAAATGTTCTTCTTCTTCTTCTCTTCTTCTTCTTCTTCTTCTTCTTCTTCTTCTTCTTCTTCTTCTTCTTCTTCTCTCTCTCTCAAACACTTTCTCTCTCCTCCCTCTTTCTCTCTCTTTCTCTCTCACAATCTATCTATCTCTCTATCGTTATAAATTGTCATCGTCATTTTGTTTCTTCTTTCTTCTTCTTCTTCTTCTTCTTCTTCTTCTTCTTCTTCTTTCTTCAAGATTTCATTCCCTTAAAACTTTCTTCCTTTTTCATGTTTTCTTTCTCCCTCTTCCTCGCCACTGCTTTTCTTCTTGCGTTCTCCCCGTAATAATAATTCCGCCCCCTCCCCCTCCCCATGCCAAACATCTCACCTCTCTCGACATTCCCGCCCTTAAACCGCCCAACTCACATTGCCCACCCTCACAACACCCCATTGCCAACCCTCACAACAAATCATCGTACATTGTTTACATTGTCCTATTCTCATAGTCATCACACAATTTACACGTCGGCGAACAGCTACGGCCGTGCAGACGCTTCGCAACAAGGGGAGATAATTCGTACCGTGACTAATATTGACACGCAGCATTTAATTTAAAACCCTTGTAATTAATCTGTCGCTAACTTAATTAATTCTCCGGCTACGCAATCCAACAATGGCGGAGCTGGCTTGATTAAAGTAAGAATAATTCGATCAAATATGGCGCTGGGTTTAATCAGATTGATTGCCGAGTAGAAACTACGTCAGCACGTGACAAATTGATCAGTTTAACGTATTGATGTATATTCATCGATCGGGTTCCTTTACGGGTGCAATCGGGGTAGGTCTGAATATCCGGGTACTAAAGGAGTGAAACAAGGTCGTTGGCATTCGAATGAATATTTCGATTAGAAAAGGGACTGCGCCGTAGGGTCTCATGGGTATTGCTAAGGGTCTATGATACGGCGTCCTTCCGGGGCCCCTGGCAGGATTGGGCCCGCTTCAATCGGATGGTTCGGGTGTTCAGGGTAGAATGCGTCAGACCTTGATTAGAATAAAGACCAAATAAAAATTCTTGTTCATATGCAATACAATTCAGATATACCCGCATTGATATATATTAATTGATAACCCCGGGTGCAATCAGGGTAGGTCCGAACATCCGGGTACTAAACTCCACAACATTCAGGAGAAATATCCTAACACTCACCATATTTATACAGATGGCTCCAAAGACAGCAATAGGACCGGATGTGGAGTAGTTTTCAACAACAAAAACCTTCCAAAAGAAGCCTCCATATTTACTGCTGAGGCCAGTGCAATAGATCTAGCACTTAACATTGTCTCAACTAGCAACTCGAAAAAATTAATTATTCATTCAGACTCCATTTCTGTTCTACAATCTATTAAAAGTAGAAAACTGGATAACCCTTTAATCACTAAACTTTTAAACAAACTTAACTCCATTAGCCATAAACAAGAAAGTGATATCTGCTGGATTCCAAGCCATATAGGAATCCAGGGAAATGATAAAGCAGATTCATTAGCTAAATCTGCACTTGACATGATACCAGACAAAAACTACAAAATACCATACAGTGATCTTAAACCCAAAAATCAAGCAAATAATGACAATCAAATGGCAGTGATTATGGATGAAAATCCCCACAACAAACTCTACAAACTACAGCCCAACTTAAAAGAAAGGACACCTGATCCTAGTA
The DNA here is from genome assembly GCA_023376005.1 of Doryteuthis pealeii. Lineage (NCBI taxonomy): Eukaryota > Metazoa > Mollusca > Cephalopoda > Myopsida > Loliginidae > Doryteuthis > Doryteuthis pealeii. Next base: position 52,402,785 of record CM042175.1, on the reverse strand, counting down.
ATACAAGACGAGAAGAAACCGCTATCACCCGCCTAAGCATCGGCCCCACTAGATTAACCCACTCCTTCATTTTAAAAGAAGAACCTCCACCTAAATGTTCATGTGGAAACCGATACACAATATAAAACATATTCTGACTGATACACACACCTCTCCCACACCTCGGAGAAAGTTCTACAATGTTGACAGCATGGACAAACATTTGGAAAAATAGATCCCAAGAGGATATTAAACTTTTTGAAAAGAAACCGGCCTCTTATCAAGGATGTAAGTTCATAGACCTACAAAAATCACACACTCACTCTCTTGATGTTCAAATTCTCAACAGAAAACTTGATTACAGCAAATTAAAAACCCCTATACATTTTTGAATACCTAATTACCAATAGAAGTATTCGGCATAAAAATAACCCAAGGGGTGACATGCCGTAAAACCCAACAAACCAAAACCGGGTACTAAAAGAGTGAAACAAGGTGGTTTGTATTCAAATGAATATTTCGATTAGAAAAGGGCTGCCACTAGGTCTCATGGGGTTTGCTAAGGGTTATAATAGAGCGTCCTTCCGAAGCCCACCGCAGGATTGGGCCGCTCCAATCGGGAGGTTCGGGTGTTCAGGGTAGTATTGCGTCAGACCTTGATTAGAATAAAGACAATGAAAATTCCTATTTATATGCCAACACAATTCAGACATACCCGCATTGATATATTTATAATTGATCACTCCGAGAAGATTATTTTGGGGTGCAATCAGGGTAGGGTCGAACATCCGGACTAAAGGATTGAAACAAGGTGGTTGGCATTTGAATGAATATTTCGATTAGAAAAGGGCCTGTGCCCTACGGTCTCATGGGTGCTGCTAAGGTCTATAATAGAGCGTCCTTCCCGAAGCTCTCGGCAGTTCTTTTTTTCAAACACATTTTTAAATTCATTTTTTCTATTAACCCATAGATGGGACTATAACAGGGAATACCAATCCGGGGCTGATTTAGATCTGGGAGTAAAGGTGATGAAGGGGGCTCGCAACATTCCCCAGTGTTCCAGAATTGGACTTCATCACTAAATGCAGATTAACGTCATACCCAAAACACAATGCCCTCTGCCATCGTTTTATTGCACATATATGATAAAAAAGTGACCGCCTGTCAGTGGGCATTAGAATGCACCGACTGCACCTCTGCAGAGGGGTAAAAATCCCCCGATGGGGCCACCTGTTGTCCGTGGTGGCGACCCGTGATGCTTAAGGATAGAGCCCAGGTGGAAGGAGCAATTCATTGACATGCAATACTCCACTTTGGCCCTATCTTGGACTAGACGGCGGTCGGAGTCAATCGGCTGGTCACGTCAAGCGGCCTAGCACCTATGTGATTTCCCAAAAACTCTATTGTCCTTATGCAAGCCCCAACCCCTTTTTATCATATGGGTGCAAAGGCGGTGGCTGCGGGTCTACATGTCCTAGGAATGGACGTTAAAACTCTATCTGATTGGTGACGTTCCAGTTTATTTAGGGAATGTGGAGCACCCCGTTCATCACCATGGCTCCCTGTCCACCTTGACCGAGTGGTAGTACCTGTAGCCGTCCCATTCGTTATGGTTTAAAATAGATGAAAAATGATTTAAAAAAAATTGGTATATCGAATTAAGAATTGATTTATTCCAAAACTTATCGGCGATTAAATGACCCACTAGGTTATATGCCGTAAAACAAAACAAACAAAACAAATAACCGTGATGGGGGTAATGCGTAGTTGTAAATGGGTGATCGATATTGAAATGGACTGCGTCGGCTCGAAGTTCAATCCTGGGAGAAGTGTTACATAATCTATGCGGTGCAAAGATTATTGTCAATCTCCTGTAAATTTCTAAAGGCATGGCCCCTTTTCATATCACGGGCGGACTTTCCATGGATTAGTACAGAAAAGCCCGCCTATACTGAAGTCAACGTTGAGGACCTTGTGTCCTCAGGTTTTCATGTTTGACATCGGGCAGAAAGTAAGATTGTCCTGCCTTAACTGGAACTCACTGCATACGCGCGCCTATGTTTAGTCAGATGTTAGTTACATGAAGTTTAGTTAAGTGAATAAAATGCTTACGGAAAATAACACAGTTTTGTGGGGGTGAATGGTCTTGGTAACAAGACCTGATCTAGAAGAAGAATGAGGTCAACCAACCGACCACCAAGACGAAGTCCAAGACGCTAGAAAGACGCTGAAGAACCTTACATGTCAAGGACGCCAGAAGAAAATAGAAGTAAAGGTAAGAGTATACAAAGACAAGAAGCAGTTGCATTTAAACAAGGCACTAATAACCCTTGGGAGATAGGTATGAATCCAATACTCTCTCTCAGCTATGGGTAAACAGAGGGGCAGCAGACTGGACTCTTAACTTTGATTAGATAACCAGTCTCATGAGAAGGAAAACTCTGAATTCAAACCTCGTTAAACTCGCGTAAGAAATACCTTATTCGCATTCTGCTGCTGTAGGTGAATATTATATATATAGGATACTAAAAGGGTCGGAGCTTGCCAAATGGCAATAAGGTTGGGCCAATTATATAGGTGCTAGCGCTTGACGCAATCAGCTTGATTGATCGGTGGGGTACTCTTTGACCGCCCCTGTAGCCCCAAGGCCAAACATGAGTGTTGCATCATGGACAGTTTACCACCTGGGTTCCATCGAGATTAGAAGCATCCGGGTGCGCAGCCCCACAAAACCAATAGGTTAGGCCCATTTTGTATAATAAAGATTCATTTGAACTGAGTTTTTACTAGTAAAATAAGATTGCAAGATGAGTTCATACAATAAATTGAATTTGCTTTGAAATTGATGTTTACTATAAAAAATGCATTGAAGGAAAATTTTTTACTATAAAAATGCGTCTTTTAGGAAGAGAAATTATTGTTTTCTATAAAAAATGCCCTCCTATCGAAATGAATTTTACTATAAAAAATGCAGTGGAAAATGATTTTTACTTATAGAAATATGGCATTGGAAATGATTTTTACGGCAAAATGCATTGGGGAAATTGTTTTTACTATAAAAATGAATTGAAATGTTTTTACTATATATATGTCATTGGACAATGATTTTTACTATAAAAATGCATGGAAATGATTCTTTAAACTATAAAAAGTACTGAAATGATTTTTACTATAAAAATGCATCGAAATGCATTTTTTACGATAAAAATATAAAATAGAAATAATAAATAAAATAAAAATATAATATAAATAAATAATAAATAAATAAAATATAATATAAAATATGAAATATAAACATCCTATCCAATACTGGCATAGGATGTTTACTATAAAAACGTATAGGAAATGATTTTTTACAAAAATATGCATTGGACCAGTGGATTTTATTTATAAAAATGCATTAGAAATTATTTTTACAACAAAGAAATGCATTGGAATAAGGTGCCTCATTGGGGGGGATTTTATCCCACGCCAGAGGTGCAGTCGGTGTATTCTTCTGCCCATCCGATGGAGGGCCATGACAGTAAGAATTAGGATTTTTCGACCCACAGTTTTGTCACAGCACAGGTTTACCAATTCCCCACCCCCACCCCTGTAGCAAAAAAGAAGAGCTATCGCTTGTTCGACTAGTAATACAGCTTGTGCCGAACATCCAACGCGGAATGCGTACCGAAATTTGACCCCAACCGGCAGCTGAAAACGACCTTAATGGGTGAGTCTTACAACGCTGGCTTTGATGTGTGGTTGGGAATAGAAGTTGCCCAAACAATCTTGGCATAGCACAACAGCTGGCCTGGACAGACCCCAATGAAGAGATACCGGAAGTTAAATTGCGGTGCACATTTAATTGAAAATTAGGTCTAAATATAAAAATGAACGTTGGAAATGATTTTCACTATAAAATGGCATTTGGAATTTTTTGAAAGTATAAAAATGTATTGGCAATCGTTGTTGTAATATAAAATTTATTGGAAATGAGTTTTACTATAAAAGCATGGAAGATGATTTTTACTATTCAAAAATGCATTGAAAATGATTTTTTACTATAAAAATGTATTGGACATGATTTTACTTAAAAATTCAATTGGAAATATCTTTTACTATAAAAAGCCATTGGACAATGATTTTACTATAAAAATTGCATTGGACGATGAGTTTTACTATAAATCCTTTGGAAATGATTTTTACTATAAAAATGAATGCAAATGTTTCGTTACAGTAAATTTGCATGGAGGATGATATTTATAATAAAAATTGCGATTTGAAAATTTATTATCTTAAATCAAAAATCATGGATATTATTTAGACAAAGCCAAGAAACTATTTCAAATTATTCAGATAAATATCTGAGAAAAATGTCGTAAAACTTTTCTCGTAAATTAATTTCTTAAATGATAAAAAGATGTCATAAAAATGTTGTTTTTTTATGTTTATACTTTCCAGATATGCCACTACTTCATTTTGGCATAAAATTTCGTGATCCATGTGGAGTGCACCCAGTTTGTTTTGGTTGGTTTTTTGCCTGAGACAATTTATTTATAAACCTGTGAGACATTGTCATCATTTCAATTCTTCTTATTATATTTTTTTCATCATTTTTTTTTTTCAAATATAAGCAAAGGAAAAAAAACATATAAGTAAGGAGATGAGAAAAAAACATTAATATATATATATATACAAACACACACAATATATATATACACATACTACACATATATATAATATTTATATATATATAGACACATCTATATATATATATATATAATATATCATAATACACACAACACATATATATATACACCACAGCTATACATATATATATATACACACACACAGCACATATATATATATATTCAAACACACAACATATATATAACACACACACATATATGGATATAAATATATATTATATAACACACACACACACACCATATAATCTATACACACATACAGTATTATATATAATATTATATATTATGTACTATATATACACACATATATACAGTATATAACACACACGCACAACACACATATATATATAACACACATACACACACATATTATATATTACTGACACACACATTATATATACCACACACACACACACACACACATATATATGTATATATATATATACTTACAACACACATATTATATATATACATCACACACACACACACACATTATATATATAACACACACACATATATAATACTATATAGTAACACACACATATATACCTATATACACACACTACACACCACATATATATATATACAAACAACACACACATATATCTATACACACATACAATCATATAATACTATATTTATACACATACAACACACACACACACACACCACACATATATATATATATAACTATATATATGATATAGTATATAATGTATATCACAGTGCATCTCGTTTTCTCGCATGATGTAAAAGAGCATTAACATATATATTTCATTCGTTCCTTCCTTCTCTCATTCACTTATTCCCTCGTGTTTTCCTTCCTCCATCATTCATTCATTCTTCTTTCATATCCTCCCTCCTCCTATCCTCTCCCTTCCTTCCTTCTTTCTTTTTCATTTTTCCTTCTCTACTTCTTTCCTTCCCTCGTGTTTTTCTTTCTTCCTTCCTTCACTCATTCATCATTCATTATTTCCCCCCTCCTCCTTCTCTTCATTCACTTTCATTCCCTCGTCTTTTCCTTCCTTCCTTTGCATACTTCTTCTTTCATTCATTTGCTTCCCTCGTTCTTTCTTCCTTTCCTTCCTTCATTCCATTCATTCTTTCCTTCCTTCTCTCAGTTTCCTTCCCTTCCTCGTTTCTTTTCCTTCTTCCTTATTTTCTTCATTTCATTTCATCTTTCCTTCCTTTCTCATTCACCCTACTTTCTCTCGTCTTTCATTCCCCCTTCCTGCCTTCCTTCCTCCTTCTTCTTCTTTTCTTCATTCTTCTTCCCTCGTTCTTTTCTTCCTTCTCTTCATTCACGTATTTCCAACGGTTTTTTCATTTCCTCCTTCGCTTACTTCCTTCACATTCATTCATTGCATTCTTTTCCTGTCCTTCATTCATTCATTTTCAATAACGAGGAATCGTTCTTTTCCTTCCCCGTTCCTTCCCTTCTTCATCATTTCCTTCCCTCTTCTTCCTTCCTCCCTTTTTCTTCTCCTGTCATTTCCATTCACTCGTTTTTCCTTCCTCTCTCATTCACTTCTTCCCTCGTTCTTTTCCTCCTCCTTTTTCACTTTCCTTCATTTTCCTTCCCTCGGTTTTTTTCCTTCCTTCTCTCATTCATTCATCCTCGTTCTTTTTCCTTCCTCCCTTTCATTTCTTCATTCCTTCACTCGTTTTTTCCTTCCTTTCTCTCATTCACTTAATTCCCCTCGTTCGTTTCCTTCCTCCTTTTTTCCTTCTTCCTCATTCCTTCCAGTTTTCCTTCCTTCTCTCATTCACTTATTTCCCTCGTTCTTTTCCTACGTCCACTTACCGTGTCATTTACTGTGTATCATTCACTTCACCACTCGTTTTTTCCTTCCTCTCTCAATGCACTTCAATTTCTCCTGCGTCTCTATACCTCCAATCTTTTTTCCATCTTATACGGTGCTATTACAATCACTATCTCTTCGTGTATATTTCACATGCACTTCTCTCATTCTACTTCTTCCTCATCTATTTTCTATTTCCCATTCCTCTTTAATCTGAATTGCATCTATCTCTCATATTCTGATACCTAACAACTCTTCGCTTTCTGTTCCCCTACTCTCATTCTACTATTTACCCTCACTTTTCGCGTTTCGCTCTTTATACAGTCTTACCATTCATTTCACTTTCTCTCTCAATATTATTCTCCTTCCTTCTCTCATTCACTTCATTCCCATCGTCTTTTCCTTCCTCTTTTCCTTCTTTCCTTCATTTCCTCTTCCCTTTCCCTCGTTTTTTCTTCCTCTCTCATCACTTATTTCTCGATGCTTGTTCTTCTCCCTTTCTTCTCTCATTTCCTCATTTATCCTTCTCTCCTGCTTACTCCGTATTGCATTCATTCACTTTCAATATCCATACTTTAATTCCTTCCTCCATATTTTCATTCTTGTCGCATACAATGTAGTACCATTATACTCCTAACGTTTTTCCCATATCTTCTCTCATCACATTTTCCCTATCTGTTCTTTCTAACTTCATCACCATTTTTGTTACATTTCTACCCTCTATTTCCTTTTTCCCTCCTTTTCTTTCCTATCCTACATACCACACACACATCATTTCCTTCCCTCGTATTTTTTTCCTCCATTTCTCTACATTCACTTCATTCCGCCGTTCTTTTCCTCCTCCCTTCTTCATTAATTTCCTTCCCTCCCTCCTTCCTTCTTTCACTCTCTCCCTCTTACTCCCCCATCCCTCACTTCCTCCTCCTTTCTAAGCCAGCTAAATAACACAACAATATACAACGAACAACTACAATTTAAAACGTAGACTCATCACGCTATCTGTACGTGCAAGATGATTTTGAACTATCTACAACGCCATTTTGATGACGTGGCATCTACGATATATAAGCAAATAAAATAGAATACATTATAATGTACAACAGGAGAAAAGTTTTTTTATGGGCACTAACATATGAGTTATTATTTTATCCAGCTTGCTGTCTCAAGGCTGATAATGGCGTGCACTAGTTCTTGTTTTTCGAATATGTAAAGAAGCAATTATGTAGTTCAGATGTTAGAAAATTGTGTCCGCCAATTGTGTTTTAACTGTCGTTAACGCTGACTTCGCGTACACTCTCTCGACATCTGTGGAGGATGTAATTATCTTTTTGACACCGAAGATAGAAAAACAAGAAATTAAACAATTTGGACTAGAAACTAATCATTTACTACCATTAATGCTGTACGCTAATATGCAGATAGCGCGCAGATATAATATCCACTTAGCGATATCCCTGCTATAAAATAGACCATCCAACAGCTACATCTATTGCAAGAAAGGCACGCAAAGAGATTTATATGATCATTAGATTATGTATAAAAAGTCATTTGTTACAGGTACTAATGCAGATAATTATGCGACGCAAATGATGATTTATCATATTAGAAATTACGTATACAAAGCAATATTACTGGTAATCTAATGCACAGATATAGTGTGGCGCAAGAGATGATATATCATTAATAGATTACGTATAAAAAGAACATTGTGGTCTAATGCCATGAAATAGCGCGCAAGAGAGATCCTAATATCATTAGCTATAAACAGTGATATAAAAAAACATTGTGCTAATGCAGTTAATAGCGCACAACCTAATAATATCATTTAGATTACGGTATAAAAAGCATTGGTACAAGCAGAATAGCACGCAATAGATTAATATCATTAGATTACGTATAAAAGGCATGCTACAACAGGTCTTTATGAAGCAGACATAGCTCGTCAAGAGATATAATATCATTAAGATTTACGTATCAACAACAAGCATTTCAGTGTTTCTAATGCAGTATTCAACGCCACAGCACGATTTCGATCATATATACGTACTGATAAAATCTAGAGTGTACTCTGGTACTAATGTAAGAATTAGCGGCTGCTAAGATTGATAATACATTAGAATGTAGCGGATATAAAAAGCATTTAGGATACAATTATTGACAGAGATATAGTTTGTGCCAAGAGATAATATCATTTAATTAACGATAAAAAGCATTAGGGCTAAGCCGGAAAATAGCACCGCCAAGAGATAATATCATTAGAATTACGTTATTCGCTATAAAAAGCATTGTGCACTAATGCTGTCCAGAATGGTTGAACAGAATTACACGCAAACTATACTATAATATATCTATTTTTAGGGATACGCATAATAAAGCTCCTAGAGATCTTAATGCAAACTTAACTGATAGGTACGCATGAGTATCAATATTCATTTTAGCACTGAACGTTTAAAAAATCTATTGTTCACTAAATGGCCAAGTGAATACCGCATCGCCAATATTACATAATAAATTCTGCACTAAGATACGTATCAAAAACGCTTATTGGTGTACTACTGAGTCAGAATTACGCGTGCCCATAGCATGATAATATCATTAGATTACGTTAAAAAAGCATTCGTCACTAGATGCAGAATAGCGCGCAGAGTTCAATATTCATTATATTACGTATAAAAAAGCATTACATTTCACGTAAATACCCAAATAAACTTTCTGTGACGTTACTGTAGCGGTTTACTAGGTGAGTGATTTGAAAGGGTTAGGTGTAGGATGGGATGTACTTCGGGAGTGTCCGTAATCTATT
>CM042175.1:52390510-52393410 GCA_023376005.1 Doryteuthis pealeii | reverse complement strand
GAAAAGGAAACGGTTTGCGGGCACACAGTCCGAGTAAAGTTATTCGCATTCATTAGCACTAAAACTGGTAAAAACTATAGATCTATTCCTTTCTTCAGTTTGTACTCAAACCTTGGTGGACAACAGTCTAAACCTACCTAACCCGAACCTTACCTTAACCCGACCTCTTACCTTACACGAACCCTAGCATCACGTGAAATGTAATAAAATTGTAATGCTTTTTATACGTAATCTAATGACATTATCTCTCGCGCTATTCTGCATTACTACCTACTTCTACTTTAAAACTACTAATAAAAAGTACTGATAATAAAACAATAAATTTGGTGTCCTAGCGGTTACGCAAACAGAAATATGATTAGTTGTCCAAGTTTTGTACAAATGCAGAATAGAGCGCAAGAGATAATATCATTAGAATCGCATTTAACGTATAAATAGTAATAGATTACGGAAACTCCCGAAGTACCCTAACCCTAACCCTCACACTCACCTAAGTAAACCTAACACTAAACGTCACAAAGTTTTTGGGTATTTCCGTGAAATGTAATGCTTTTTATACGTAATATAATGATATTATCTCTTGCGCGCCTATTCTGCATTAGTACCAATGCTTTTATACGTTATCTAATGGATATTATCTTGCGCCCTATTCTGCATTAGTACCAATGCTTTTTATACGTAATCTAATGATATTATCTCTTGCGTGCTATTCTGCATTAGTACAATGCTTTTTATACGTAGTCTAATGATATTATCTCTTGCGTGCTATTCTGCATTAGTCCTAATGCTTTTTATACGTAATCTAATGATATTATCTATTGCGTGCTATTCTGCATTAGTACCAATGCTTTTATACGTAATCTAATCATATTATCTCTGCGTGCTATTCTGCATTAGTCCTAATGCTTTTTATACGTAATTTAATGATATTATCTCTTGCGCCACTATTCTGCATTAGTTCCAATGCTTTTTTATACGTAATCTAATGATATTAATCTCTTGCGCGCTATCTACATTAGTACCAATGCTTTTTATCGTAATATAATGATATTATCTCTTGTGCGCTATTCTGCATTAGTACCAATGCTTTTTATACGTAATCTAATGATATTATCTCTTGCGAGCTATTCTGCATTAGTACCAATGCCTTTTATACGTAATCTAATGATATTATCATTGCGTTATTCTGCATTAGTACCAATGCTTTTTATACGTAATCTAATGATATTATCTATTGTGCGCTATTCTGCATTAGCACCAATGTTTTTTTATACGTAATCTAATGATATTATCTCTTGCGCGCTATTCTGCATTAGCACCAATGTTTTTATACGTAATCTAATGATATTATCTCTGCGCACTATTCTGCATTAGTACCAATGCTTTATACGTAATCTAATGATATACTCTTGCGCGCATTTGCATTGTACCAATGCTTTTTATACATAAATCTAATGATATTATCTCTTGCGTGCTATTCTGCATTAGTACCAATGCTTTTTATACATAATCTAATGATATTATCTATTGCGCGCATTCTGCATTAGTACCGAAATGGAATTAGTTGTCCAAGTTTATTTCTTGTTTTTTCTCTTCCAAAAAGATATCCATCCTCAGATGTCGAGAAGAATGTCCCGAGTACGGTTAACGACAGTTAAAAAATGGCGACAATCTTAACATCTGACTCATAATTGCTTTACATATTGAAGAAAAGAACTAGTGCAGCCATTATCAGCCTTGACAGCAGCTGATAAAATCAACTAACTCATATGTTAGTTGCCAATAAAAAACTTTTCTCCTGTTTAATTATATGTATTTTATTTCTTTTTGCTTTATTCGTAGATGCCACGTCATCAAAAATGGCGTTGTAGATACTTCAAATCTTTGACGTCACAGTAGGTGATGAGTCGTTTTATGTGTTGTCGTTGTATTGTTTGTGTTATTGCTGGCCAGAAAGGAAGGAAGGGAGGGAAAGGAGGGTGAGAGGAGAGAGGAAAGAAAGGAGGAGGGAGGGAAGGAAATAATGAAAGAAGGGAGGAAGGAAAAGAACGGCGGAATGAAGTGAATGAAGAGAAGGAAGGAAAAACGAGGGAAGGAAATGAGGAAGGAAAAGAACGAGGGAAGGAAATGAAGGAAAGAATGAAAAAAGGGGAGGAAGAAAAGAACGAGGAATGAAGTGAATGAGAGAAAGAAGGAAAAAACGAGGGAAGGAAATGAAGGAAAGAATGAAAAAAGGGAGGAAGGAAAAGAACGAGGGAATGAAGTGAATGAGAGAAGGAAGGAAAAAACGAGGGAAGGAAATGAAGGAAAGAAGGAAAAAGGGAGAAAGAAAAAGAACGAGGGAAAATAAGTGAATGAGAGAAGGAAGGAAAAAACGAGGGAAGGAATGAGGAAAGAAGAAAAAGAGGAAGGAAAGAACGAAATGAAGTGAATGAAGAAGGAAGGAAAAAAAAACGAGGAAGGAAATGAAGGAAAGAAGGAAAAAAAGAGGAAGGAAAAGAACGAGGGAATAAGAATGAGAGAAGGAAGGAAAAAACGAGGGAAGGAAATGAAGGAAAGAAGGAAAAAAGAGGAAGGAAAAGAACGAGGGAATGAAGTGAATGAGAGAAGGAAGGAAAAACGAGGGAAGGAAATGAAGGAAGAAGGAAAAAGAGGAAAGGAAAAGAACGAGGGAATGAAGTGAATGAGAGAAGGAAGGAAAAAACGAGGAAGGAAATGAAGGAAAGAAGGAAAAAAGGGAGGTAGGAAAAGAACGAGGGAAATAAGTGAATGAGAGAAGGAAGGAAAAAACGTGGGAAGGAAATGAAGGAAAGAAGGAAAAAAGGGAGGAAGGAAAAGAACGAGGGGAATAAGTGAATGAGAGAAGGAAGGAAAAAACGAGTGAAGGAAATGAAGGAAAG
>CM042175.1:52368010-52388010 GCA_023376005.1 Doryteuthis pealeii | reverse complement strand
CCAGCTGTTGTGCTTATGCCAAGATTGTTTGGCATATCTCTAATTCCCAACCCACAACATCAAGCCAGCGGTTGTAAGACCACCCATAAGGTCGTTTCCAGTCTGCCGGTTGGGGGTCAAATTTCGGTACGATTCGCGTTGGATGTTCCGGCACAAGGCTCATATTACTGTCGAACCAACGAGCTCTTCTTTTTTGCTACAGGGGTGGGGGTGGGGGCATTGGTACTGTGCTGTGACAAAACTGTGTCGAAAATCCTAAATTCTCTACTGTCATGGCCCTCCCATCGGATGGGGCAGAAGAATACACCGACTGCACCTCTGCAGTGGGATAAAATCCCCCCCAATGAGGCCACCTATTCACAATGCATTTTTGTTGTAAAAATAATTTCTAATGCATTTTTATAATAAAATCCATGTCCAATGCATATTTATTGTAAAAATCATTTCCTATACGTTTTTATAGTAAACATCCTATCCAGTATTGGATAGGATGTTTATATTTTATATTTTATATTATATTTTATTTATTTATTATTTATTTATATTTATATTTTATTTTATTTATTATTTATTTTATATTTTTATAGTAAAAATCATTTCCGATGCATTTTTATAGTAAAAATCATTTCCAGTACATTTTTATAGTAAAAATCATTTCCCATGCATTTTTATAGTAAAAATCATGTCCAATGCATATATATAGTAAAAAACATTTCCAATTCATTTTTATAGTAAAAACAATTTCCAATGCATTTTGCAGTAAAAATCATTTCCAATGCATTTTTATAGTAAAAATCATTTCCAATGCATTTTTATAGTAAAAATCATTTCCGATGCATTTTTTATAGAAAAAATAATTTCTCATGCATTTTTATAGTAAAAAAACTTTTCCAATGCATTTTTATAGTAAACATCATTTCCAAAGCAAATTTATTGTATGAATCATTTGCAATTAATTTTTATAGTAAAAACCAGTTCAAATGAATCTTTATTATACAAAATGGGCTACCTATTGGTTGTGGGTGGCGACCCGTGATGCTTAACGATGGAACCCAGGTGGTAAAACTGTCCATGACATGCAACACTCCATTTTGGCCCTTGGGCTACAGGGGCGGTCAAAGAGTACCCCACCGATCAATCAGCTGATTGCGTCAAGCCCTAGCACCTATATAATTGGCCCAACCTTATTGCCATTATGGCAAGCCTCCGACCCTTTTTATCCTATATATATATATATTACCAACCCCTCCGCACGAGCAGGATGCGACATAAGGTCAATTTCTTACGCGGAGTTTAACAGGTTTGAATTCAGAGTTTTCCTTCTCATAGACTGGTTATCTAATCAAAGTTAAGAGTCCAGTCTGCCCTGCTGTTTACCCATAGCTGGAGAGAGAGTAATTGGATTCATACCTTTCCCAAGGTTATTAGTGCCTTGTTAAATGCAAACTGCTTCTTGTTGTATACCTCTTACCTTACTTCTATTCTTCTTCTGGCGTCTTTGACATCTTAAGTTCTTCAAGCGTCTCTTCTAGCGTCTGGACTTCGTCTTGGTGGTCGGTCGCACTTACCTCATTTCTTCTTCTAGATCAGTCTTGTTACCAAGACATTCACCAACCACAAACCGTGTTATTTTCGTAAGCTTTTATTCACTTAACTAAACATTTCATGTAACTAAACATCTGACTAACATAGCGCGCGTATGCAGTGAGTTCCAGTTAAGGCAGGACATCTTCTCTGCCCGACGTCCAAACTGAAACTGAGGACCAACCAGGTCCCACGTGACTTCAAGTATTAGGCGGGCTTTCTGTACTATTCCATGGAAAGTCCCGCCCGTGATATGAAAAGGGGCCATCCCTTTAGAAAATACAGGAGATTGAAAATAATCTTATGCAACCGCATAGATTATGTAACACTTCGTCCAGGATTTGAACTCGAGCCGACGAGTCCATTTCATACGACTCCACCCATTACACTACGCACCCCCATCACTTATTTGTTTGTTTGTTTTGTTTTACGGCATATCAACCTCAGTGGGTCATTTAATGCCGATAAAGTTTTGAAATAAATCAATTCTTAATTGATAATACAATTTTTTTATAAATACATTTTTCTATTTGACCCATAGATGGGACCCTAACAGGTACTACCACTCCGGGTCAGAGTGGACCAGGGAGCAATGGTGATGAAGGGGTGCTCCACATTCCCTAAACCTCCAAAACTGGAACCTCACCATCAGATAGAGTTTAACGTCATTCCTAGGACATGTAGACCCGCAGCCACCGCCTTCTAGCACCCATATGATAAAAAGGGGTTGGGGCTTGCCATAAGGACAATAGAGTTGGGAAAATCACATAGGTGCTAGGGCTTGACGTGACCAGCCGATTGATCCGACCGCCCGTCTAGTCCAAGATAGGGCCAAAGTGGAGTATTGCATGTCATGAATTGCTCTTCCACCTGGGCTCTATCCTTAAGCATCACGGGTCGCCACCCACGGACAACAGGTGGCCCCATCGGGGGATTTTTACCCCTCTGCAGAGGTGCAGTCGGTGCATTCTAATGCCCCACTGACAGGGCGGTCACTTTTTATCATATATGTGCAATAAAACGATGGCAGAGGGTATTGTGTTTTGGGTATGACGTTAATCTGCATTTAGTGATGAAGTTCCAATTCTGGAACACTGGGGAATGTGGAGCCCCCCTTCATCACCTTTACTCCCAGATCTAATCAGCCCCGGATTGGTATTCCCTGTTATAGTCCCATCTATGGGTTAAATAGAAAAAATGAATTTAAAAATGTGTTTGAAAAAAAGAACCTGCTCGAGAGCTTCGGAAGGACGCTCTATTATAGACCCTTAGCAGCACCCATGAGACCGTAGGGCACAGGCCCTTTTCTAATCGAAATATTCATTCAAATGCCAACCACCTTGTTTCAATCCTTTAGTACCCGGATGTTCGACCCTACCCTGATTGCACCCCAAAATAATCTTCTTCGGAGTGATCAATTAATAAATATATCATGCGGGTATGTCTGAATTGTGTTGCATATAAATAGGAATTTTCATTGTCTTTTATTCTAATCAAGGTCTGACGCATACTACCCTGAACACCCGAACCTCCCGATTGGAGCGGCCCAATCCTGCCGGTGGGCTTCGGAAGGACGCTCTATTATAGACCCTTAGCAATACCCATGAGACCCTAGTGCACAGGCCCTTTCTAATCGAAATATTCATTTGAAATACCAACCACCTTGTTTCACTCTTTTAGTACCCGGTTTTGGTTTGTTGGGTTTTACGGCATGTCAACCCCTTGGGTTATTTTATGCCGAATACTTCTAATTGGTAATTAGGTATTCAAAAATGTATAGGGGTTTTATTTGCTGTAATCAAGTTTTCTGTTGAGAATTTGAACATCAAGAGAGTGAGTGTGTGATTTTTTGTAGGTCTATGAACTTACATCCTTGATAAGAGGCCGGTTCTTTTCAAAAAGTTTAATATCCTCTTGGGATCTATTTTTCCAAATAGTTTGTCCATGCTGTCAACATTGTAGAACTTTCTCCGAGTGTGGGAGAGGTGTGTGTACTCAGTCAGAATATGTTTTATTGTGTATCGGTTTCCACATGAACATTTAGGTGGAGGTTCTTCTTTTAAAATGAAGGAGTGGGTTAATCTAGTGGGGCCGATGCTTAGGCGGGTGATAGCGGTTTCTTCTCGTCTTGTATTACTAGGATCAGGTGTCCTTTCTTTTAAGTTGGGCTGTAGTTTGTAGAGTTTGTTGTGGGGATTTTCATCCCATAATCACTGCCATTTGATTGTCATTATTTGCTTGATTTTTGTTTAAGATCACTGTATGGTATTTTGTAGTTTTTGTCTGGTATCATGTCAAGTGCAGATTTAGCTAATGAATCTGCTTTATCATTTCCTGGATTCCTATATGGCTTGGAATCCAGCAGAATATCACTTTCTTGTTATGGCTAATGGAGTTAAGTTTGTTTAAAAGTTTAGTGATTAAAGGGTTATCCAGTTTTCTACTTTTAATAGATTGTAGAACAGAAATGGAGTCTGAATGAATAATTAATTTTTTCGAGTTGCTAGTTGAGACAATGTTAAGTGCTAGATCTATTGCACTGGCCTCAGCAGTAAATATGGAGGCTTCTTTTGGAAGGTTTTGTTGTTGAAAACTACTCCACATCCGGTCCTATTGCTGTCTTTGGAGCCATCTGTATAAATATGTGAGTAGTTAGGATATTTCTCCTGAATGTTGTGGAGTTTAGTACCCGGATGTTCGGACCTACCCTGATTGCACCCGGGGTTATCAATTAATATATATCAATGCGGTATATCTGAATTGTATTGCATATGAACAAGAATTTTTTATTTGGTCTTTATTCTAATCAAGGTCTGACGCATTCTACCCTGAACACCCGAACCATCCGATTGAAGCGGGCCCAATCCTGCCCAGGGGCCCCGGAAGGACGCCGTATCATAGACCCTTAGCAATACCCATGAGACCCTACGGCGCAGTCCCTTTTCTAATCGAAATATTCATTCGAATGCCAACGACCTTGTTTCACTCCTTTAGTACCCGGATATTCAGACCTACCCCGATTGCACCCGTAAAGGAACCCGATCGATGAATATACATCAATACGTTAAACTGATCAATTTGTCACGTGCTGACGTAGTTTCTACTCGGCAATCAATCTGATTAAACCCAGCGCCATATTTGATCGAATTATTCTTACTTTAATCAAGCCAGCTCCGCCATTGTTGGATTGCGTAGCCGGAGAATTAATTAAGTTAGCGACAGATTAATTACAAGGGTTTTAAATTAAATGCTGCGTGTCAATATTAGTCACGGTACGAATTATCTCCCCTTGTTGCGAAGCGTCTGCACGGCCGTAGCTGTTCGCCGACGTGTAAATTGTGTGATGACTATGAGAATAGGACAATGTAAACAATGTACGATGATTTGTTGTGAGGGTTGGCAATGGGGTGTTGTGAGGGTGGGCAATGTGAGTTGGGGCGGTTTAAGGGCGGGAATGTCGAGAGAGGTGAGATGTTTGGCATGGGGAGGGGAGGGGGCGGAATTATTATTACGGGGAGAACGCAAGAAGAAAAGCAGTGCGAGGAAGAGGAGAAAGAAAACATGAAAAAGGAAGAAGTTTTAAGGGAATGAAATCTTGAAGAAGAAGAAGAAGAAGAAGAAGAAGAAGAAAGAAGAAGAAGAAGAAGAAGAAGAACAAAATGACGATGACAATTTATAACGATAGAGAGATAGATAGATTGTGAGAGAGAAAGAGAGAGAAAGAGGGAGGAGAGAGAAGTGTTTGAGAGAGAGAGAAGAAGAAGAAGAAGAAGAAGAAGAAGAAGAAGAAGAAGAAGAAGAAGAAGAAGAAGAAGAAGAAGAAGAAGAACATTTATAACAATAACTTGAAATTTGAAAAAGTTAAAAGAGATTCAATATAAAAATTTCGTAGTCTTCGTTGTTGCTTAGAGAGGAAGAAAAAAGAGATAGAAAGAGGGAGAGAGAGAGGAAATAAAAGAGAGAGTGAGAGAGAGAGGAAGAAAGAAAGAAAGAAGAAGAAGAAGAAGAAGAAGAAGAAGAAGAAGAAGAAGAAACAAACAAAATGGCGAGGACAATTTATAACGATAGAGAGACAGAGAGATAGAGAGAAGGTGAGAGATTGTGAGAGAGAAAGTGAGAGAAAGATAAATACATAGATAGTGAGAGAGAGAGGGGAAGGATATAGTGAGGGTGAAAGAAAGAGAGAAGAAGAAGAAGAAGAAGAAGAAGAAGAAGAAGAAAGAAGAAGAAGAAGAAGAAAGAAAAAAAGATAGAAAGAAAGAAAGAAAAATGTAATAAAAGGCTAGTTAAAAAAGAAATCAGAGAAGAAAATACACCCCGCACACACACATGCACACACACTCACACACACACACACACACACACACACACACACATATATACATATATATATATATATATATATATATATATATATATGAGAAGTAAACAAACAATCAATGTGTTTTGATATGGCTTTTTTAGCCGGCAATTTTTGGGAGAATATGTGCTTAATTGAAGTCGTACCTATATTTGAAAATTAATTAATTAATATTAATGAATTAGGCGGAAAATACCTATTCAAATGTGAGGCTAAACATTTTTCTCGATTTGTTTAGCCTTACATTTAAATAGGTATTCCCGCCTAATTCATTAATTATTAATTAATTAATTTTCAAAAATTAGGTACGACTTCAATTAAGCACATATTCTCCCCCCCCCAAAAAAAAATGTATATATACGAGGAGTGTCAAAAAGTAATGCCATTTTGTTTAGGACAGGTATAATTACCAACACAGGAACATGTATCATACATCAAAATGAAGCTGTTCCTCTGTGGATCACATCCCTACTTCTCCACATAGGGGAGTCAAAAAGTAATTCCATTTTGTTTAGGACAGGTATAATTACCAAACACGGAACATGTATCATACATCAAAATGAAGCTGTTCCTCTGTGGATCACATCCCTACTTCTCCACATAGGGGAGTCAAAAAGTAATTCCATTTTGTTTAGGACAGGTATAATTACCAACACAGGAACATGTATCATACATCAAAATGAGCTGTTCTCTGTGGATCACATCCCTACTTCTCCACATAGGGGAGTCAAAAAGTAATTCCATTTTGTTTAGGACAGGTATAATTACCAACACAGGAACATGTATCATACATCAAAATGAAGCTGTTCCTCTGTGGATCACATCCCTACTTCTCCACATAGGGAGTCAAAAAGTAATTCCATTTTGTTTAGGACAGGTATAATTACCAACACAGGAACATGTATCATACATCAAAATGAAGCTGTTCCTCTGTGGATCACATCCCTACTTCTCCACATAGGGAGTCAAAAAGTAATTCCATTTGTTTAGGACAGGTATAATTACCAACACAGGAACATGTATCATACATCAAAATGAAGCTGTTCCTCTGTGGATCACATCCCTACTTCTCCACATAGGGGAGTCAAAAAGTAATTGCCATTTTGTTTAGGACAGGTATAATTACCAAACAGGAACATGTATCATACATCAAAATGAAGCTGGTCCTCTGTGGTTCACATCCCTACTTCTCTACATAGGTGAGTCTAAAAGTAATGCCATTTGTTTAGGACAGTATAATTACCAACACAGGAACATGTATCATACATCAAACTGACGGAGCGGAATGCGAATAACACTTATCAAGCCATTTCCTTGCTTGAACAGTATTTTTTCCCAACAGAAAAGCAATGCTTTATCAACAAGCGAAATTCAGATTTTAAAAAATGAAGTCGTCAGGGTGGCCTAACGTCAGTATCAGCCAATCAGCGAGGTCTATCCCCTTTTCACTAGAGCTAGACCAAGGAGATTGTTTTTGCGTCTGAGGTGGAGCGCCACGCCTACCATCAGCCCCTTACATTACCGCACAGATCTCTGTGCTACTCATACGCTGAGTTGGCGAGGGCCGTATCGAACTAGGGATCTTTGCGGTTTCTAGCCGAACGCTCTACCGATTAAGCTAACCCAGTCCCTGGCAACAGTAGCTTCACTTAAATAACTGTAATTTGTAAAGTAATTATCCGATTGGCTCAAATTTGACACGTGCCATTGAAGGTTATTACTTTATAAAGAATTTATATATCCTTTTTATTAATTGCGCCATCTATGTGTCAGGCCTAGGACTTATTGAGTGATGTGTTACTCCAGGAAAGAACAATTTGATGTTTTCAATAAATGATAAATTTTTGAACCGGCATCTTCTTGTAATAAATATCTGATTTTTCTATTTAAATCAGAAATTTCGCCAACAATCTTTAATAATTAATATTATTCAGGAAAACTTAATTAGGTCCAATATTTATCCCTTATCTCTATCCCTGTCTGTCGGTCTGTCTGTCTATCTGTCAGTCTGTCTGTCTGAGAGTTTAGAAATACGCATGCGTAGAGGGAGAGAGAAATGGGGAAATGAAAAAAAGACATTGAAGATTACAATTATCAATATATCCAAATTGATACAATAAAACTATAGATAGATAAATAAAAAGATATATATATATATATATATATATATATATAGATTGTAAACACGGTTTGTTTTGAATGGCTTTTTGCCGACAATTTTTTTGGTGAGAATAAGTGCTTAATTGGAGTCGTACCTAATTTTGAAAATTAATTAATTAATAATGAATTAGGCGGGAATACCTATTAAATGTATGGCTAAACAAATCGAGAAAAATCAATCTCTGTATGTACATTTCGGCCTATTAGGCCTCATCAGCAGAGCTATAGATCGGAAGACCGCCCTGTGCGTGATTTGAAACCGGACTGCCAAGCTGACAGGCCGATCCCATAACCTCTACACTAAACGGACTTCTTAGATTTTATGATTTGTTTAGAGTAGGTTAATATTCCACTTCTAGTGACTTTTATTACACGACGATATGATAAGTTGTAAACACGGTTTGTTTGAATGGCTTTTTGCCGATAATTTTTTGGGGAGAATAAGTGCTTAATTGGAGTCGTACCTAATTTTGAAAATTAATTAATTAATAATGAATTAGGCGGGAATACCTATTAAATGTATGGCTAAACAAATCGAGAAAAATCAATCTCTGTATGTACATTTCGGCCTATTAGGCCTCATCAGCAGAGCTATAGATCGGAAGACCGCCCTGTGCGTGATTTGAAAGCCATTCAAAACAAACCGTGTTTACAACTTATCATATCGTCGTGTAATAAAAAAGTCACTAGAAGTGGAATGTTAACCTACTCTAAACAAATCATAAAATCTAAGAAGTCCGTTTAGTGTAGAGGTTATGGGATCGGCCTGTCAGACAGTAAATATTAGTTTACAAATTCAAGCTAAAAAAGGTTACAATGTATCTTTTAAAAATTTCATTTTTAACCGGATATATTCAAAAATGTATATGTTTGATTTTAATATCTAAAATAGAACAAAAAATAGAATAAAAAATGTCTAGACTAGATTAAAAAGGTTTAAAATGATTAAGAGGAGGTTGTTATTAACTTCAACTTAGTCTAATAGAGAATTCATTATATAATCAATTTGAATAAATTTGAATAATAAAACAATGACGGTTTATTGAGTTTTTCCTTCCTTTCAAAGGTATATAGAAATATATACTATATATATATATTAAAGATTTTTGTTTGTTCTTATAGCATTAGAAGCATTAATCTTAAACGTAATAATAATTTTTTTGAAAGCGAAGTAATGCAAATATATGTGAGAAAACATATTTATTAAATTCTTTGGTGTTAAATACTTAATATTTTTCAGCGCAAACGGCCATCTTCAGAGTATTTAAAGTTTTTTGAAAGTTTATATCCTTGTTTGTTTGAAATCGACCGTGGTGTTGTAATCCGGTAAATGTGATTTTCTGATGTAAATATAGAACTCGACTGATTCCGTCATATTCGTTAATTCCCGTGTTATGGCGTTCTGTGGGAACTTTTTGAAATTTCAAATAAGAAAATTAATAAATATGTTTTCTCAATATATATTTTGCATTACTTCGCTTTCAAAAAAATTATATATATATATATATATATATTATAATATAATATATATATATATATATATATTAGGAAATGGGTACAAGAGATAACCTACTCGAGTTTCACCATAAGAATTAACAAGATTTTAATGCAATGACCACACACGTGAAATCGACTGCTATAATCGGTGTCTCGATTAATTCAGTGGATTTAACCCTGGAGATCCTTATGGTGAAACCCGAGTAGGTTATCTCTTGTAACCCATTTTATAATAAATTTGCTCTACTTAGTATTGAGCACTTTTGGTTTGTTATATCGCTGACTTACCCCTCTGAATTCTACACTTACTAACCATCGTGACCAAATTCACCGGTAAGTCAACTTTTCCTTACATATATATATAATATATATATATATATAATTATATATATATATATGTATACACGTTAAACTGCATCTAATGGTGAAGTTCCAGTTTTGGAGATCTGGGTAGTGCGGAGTACCCTCTTCATGGCCATTATCCAGGTCCACTCTGACACGCCGTAAAATCCAACTAACCAATCTTCTTGAGACAATAACAACCACGCCATGGTCTTTAAACTGGGCCATGCGAACGGAGTATAGAGCGAGCTTGTTTTAAAGAGATAGTGCTCTATCGTAGGTTGCGCTCCAGGTAAGCCAGACCTTTCTCCGGCCCTATCAGTGGCGGGTTATCTCTGCTCCTGAGTCGACCGGTTTCATTCACCAAATCTTCATGGATCGATAATACTTAGGAAAGAAATCGATGCCAATCCCCCGAAAAACAAAACCGACTCAGACAGAAATTGATAGATAATATAATCAGTTTGATTTGTTGAGATGTACTGAAGGTGACGGTATAGTTGTGGCGCGGGCGAAGACGTCTTGTGCGCAACGTGTGTTGCGGAGAAGGGGCTTCTGTGCGCTCTGTGCAAATGTGTGTTTGACGGAAGGGCTTTGTGCGTCTGTGGGCAATGTATGTTTGACGGAAGGGGCTTTGTGCGTCGTGGGTGACGGCGTGATTGTAGATTACGGAGGAAGGTGCTGCAAAGCCCCGGTTTCAGTTCCCTTATCCTCTTGGTCTTGCCCGATCGTTCGCTTACTGTCCAATAAATCTGGTGTATGCAAAAGTGTCATCTATTCTACACTTGAATCTACCCATCCCTATTCTCAGAAAATTTGCACACCTTCCCTCCTAATCTACATCACCCGTCACCCACAGACGCACAAAGCCCCTTCCGTCAAACATACATTTGCCCACAGACGCACAAAGCCCCTTCCGTCAAACACACATTGCCCACAGACGCACAGAATCCCCTTCTCCGCAACAAACACGTTGCGCACAGACGTCTCGCCCGCCGCCACCAAAAATAACCGTCACTTCAGTACATCTCAACAAATCAAACTGATTATATTATCTATCAATTTCTGTCTGAGTCGTTTTGTTTTTCGGGGGATTGGCATCGATTTCTTTCCTAAGTATTATCGATCCATGAAGATTTGGTGGAATGAAACCGGTCGACTCAGGAGCAGAGATAAACCCGCCACTATAGGGCCGGAGAAAGGTCTGGCTTACCTGGAGCGCAACCTACGATAGAGCACTATCTCTTTAACAAGCTCGCTCTATACTCCTTCGCATGGCCCAGTTTAAAGACCATGGCGTGGTTGTATTGTCCAGAAAAGATTGGTTAGTTGGATTTTACGGCGTGTCAGAGTGGACCTGGGAGTAATGCCATGAAGGGTACTCCGCACTACCCAGATCTCCAAAACTGGAACTTCACCATTAGATGCCAGTTTAACGTGTATACATATATATATATATATATATATATATATATATATATATATATATATGTAAAGGAAAAGTTGACTTACCGGTGAATTTTGGTCACGATGGTTAGTAAGTGTAGAATTCAGAGGGGTAAGGTCAGCGATATAACAAACACAAAGTGCTCAATACTAAGTAAGAGCAAATTTATTATAAAATGGGTACAGAGATAACCTACTCGGGTTTCACCATAAGGATCTCCAGGGTTAAATCCACTGGAATTAATCGAGACAACCGATTAATAGCAGTCGATTTCACGTGTGTGGTCATTGCATTAAAATCTTGTTAATTCTTATGGTGAAACTCGAGTAGGTTATCTCTTACCCATTTCCTAATATAATATATATATATATATAATATATATTATATATATATATATATATAATTTTTTGAAAGCGAAGTAATGCAAAATATATATTGAGAAAACATATTTATTAATTCTTATTTGAAATTTCAAAAGTCCCACAGAACGCCATAACACGGGAATTTAACGGAATATGACGGAATCAGTCGAGTTCTATATTTACATCAGAAAATCACATTACCGGATTACAACACCACGGTCGATTTCAACAAACAAGGATATAAACTTTTTCAAAACTTTAAATACTCTGAAGATGGCCGTTTGCGCTGAAAATATTAAGTATTTAACACCAAAGAATTTAATAAAATATGTTTTCTCAACATATATTTTGCATTACTTCGCTTTCAAAAAAAATTATTATTACGTTTAAGATTAAATGCTTCTAATGCTATAAGAACAAACAAAAATCTTTAATATATATATATATATATATTTCTATATACCTTTGAAAGGAAGGAAAAACTCAATAAAACCGTCATTGTTTTATTATTCAAATTTATTCAAATTGATTATATATTTGAATTCTATTTAGACTAAGTTGAAGTTAATAACAACCTCCTCTTAATCATTTTAAACCTTTTTAAATCTAGTCTAGACATTTTTATTCTATTTTTGTTCTATTTTAGATATTAAAATCAAACATATACATTTTTGAATATATCCGGTTTAAAAATGAAATTTTAAAAGATACATTGTAACCTTTTTTAGCTTGAATTTGTAACTAATATTTACTGTCTGACAGGCCGATCCCATAACCTCTACACTAAACGGACTTCTTAGATTTATGATTTGTTTAGAGTAGGTTAACATTCCACTTCTAGTGACTTTTTTATACACGACGATATGATAAGTTGTAAACACGTTTTTTGTTTTGATGGCTTTCAAATCACGCACAGGGCGGTCTTCCGATCTATAGCTCTGCTGATGAGGCCTAATAGGCCGAAATGTACATACAGAGATTGATTTTTTCTCGATTTGTTTAGCCATACATTTAATAGGTATTCCCGCCTAATTCATTATTAATTAATTAATTTTCAAAATTAGGTACGACTCCAATTAAGCACTTATTCTCCCCAAAATTATCGGCAAAAGCCATTCAAAACAAACCGTGTTTACAACTTATCATATCGTCGTGTAATAAAAGTCACTAGAAGTGGAATATTAACCTACTCTAAACAAATCATAAAATCTAAGAAGTCCGTTTAGTGTAAGGTTATGGGATCGGCCTGTCAGCTTGGCAGTCCGGTTTCAAATCACGCACAGGGCGGTCTTCCGATCTATAGCTCTGCTGATGAGGCCTAATAGGCCGAAATGTACATACAGAGATTGATTTTTCCGATTTGTTTAGCCATACATTTAATAGGTATTCCCGCCTAATTCATTATTAATTAATTAATTTTCAAAATTAGGTACGACTCCAATTAAGCACTTATCTCACCAAAAAATTATCGGCAAAAAGCCATTCAAACAAAACCGTGTTTACAATCTATATATATAATATATATATATATATATATTCTTTTTATTTATCTATCTATAGTTTATTGTATCAATTTGGATATATTGATAATTGTAATCTTCAATGTCTTTTTTCATTTCCCGCCATTTCTCTCTCCCTCTACGCATGCGTATTTCTAAACTCTCAGACAGACACAGACTGACAGATAGACAGACAGACCGACAGACAGGATAGAGATAAGGGATAAATATTGGACCTAATCAAGTTTTCCTGAATAATATTAATTATTAAAGATTGTTGGCGAAATTTCTGATTTAAATAGAAAAATCAGATATTTATTACCAAAAGATGCCGGTTTCAAAAATTTATCATTTTATTGACAAACATCAAATTGTTCTTTCCTGGAGTAACACATCACTCAATAAGTCCTAGGCCTGACACATAGATGGCGCAATTAATAAAAAGGATATATAATTCTTTATAAAGTAATAACCTTCAAATGGCACGTGTCAAAATTTGAGCCCAATCGGATAATTACTTTACAAATTACAGTTATTTAAGTGAAGCTACTGTTGCCAGGACTGGGTTAGCTTAATCGGTAGAGCGTTCGGCTAGAAACCGCAAGATCCCTAGTTCGATACCGGCCCTCGCCAACTCAGCGTATGAGTAGCACAGAGATCTGTGCGGTAATGTAAGGGGCTGATGGTAGGCGTGGCGCTCCCACCTCAGACGCAAAAACAATCTCCTTGGTCTAGCTCTAGTGAAAAGGGGATAGACCTCGCTGATTGGCTGATACTGACGTTAGGCCACCCTGACGACTTCATTTTTAAAAATCTGAATTTCGCTTGTTGATAAAGCATTGCTTTCTGTTGGGAAAAAATACTGTTCAAGCAAGGAAATGGCTTGATAAGTGTTATTCGCATTCCGCTCCGTCAGTTTGATGTATGATACATGTTCCTGTGTTGGTAATTATACCTGTCCTAAACAAAATGGCATTACTTTTAGACTCACCTATGTAGAGAAGTAGGGATGTGAACCACAGAGGACCAGCTTCATTTTGATGTATGATACATGTTCCTGTGTTGGTAATTATACCTGTCCTAAACAAAATGCATTACTTTTTGACTCCCCTATGTGAGAAGTAGGGATGTGATCCACAGAGGAACAGCTTCATTTTGATGTTATGATACATGTTCCTGTGTTGGTAATTATACCTGTCCTAAACAAAATGGAATTACTTTTTGACTCCCTATGTGGAGAAGTAGGGATGTGATCCACAGAGGAACAGCTTCATTTTGATGTATGATACATGTTCCTGTGTTGGTAATTATACCTGTCCTAAACAAAATGGAATTACTTTTTGACTCCCCTATGTGGAGAAGTAGGGATGTGATCCACAGAGGAACAGCTTCATTTTGATGTATGATACATGTTCCTGTGTTGGTAATTATACCTGTCCTAAACAAAATGGAATTACTTTTTGACTCCCCTATGTGGAGAAGTAGGGATGTGATCCACAGAGGAACAGCTTCATTTTGATGTATGATACATGTTCCTGTGTTGGTAATTATACCTGTCCTAAACAAAATGGAATTACTTTTTGACTCCCCTATGTGGAGAAGTAGGGATGTGATCCACAGAGGAACAGCTTCATTTTGATGTATGATACATGTTCCTGTGTTGGTAATTATACCTGTCCTAAACAAAATGGAATTACTTTTTGACTCCCCTATGTGGAGAAGTAGGGATGTGATCCACAGAGGAACAGCTTCATTTTGATGTATGATACATGTTCCTGTGTTGGTAATTATACCTGTCCTAAACAAAATGGCATTACTTTTTGACACTCCCTCGTATATATACATTTTTTTTGGGGGGGGGGAGAATATGTGCTTAATTGAAGTCGTACCTAATTTTTGAAAATTAATTAATTAATAATTAATGAATTAGCGGGAATACCTATTTAAATGTAAGGCTAAACAAATCGAGAAAAAGTTTAGCCTCACATTTGAATAGGTATTTCCGCCTAATTCATTAATCATTAATTAATTAATTTTCAAATATAGGTACGACTTCAATTAAGCACATATTCTCCCAAAAATTGCCGGCTTAAAAAAGCCATATCAAAACACATTGATTGTTTGTTTACTTCTCATATATATATATATATATATATATATATATATATATATGTATATATGTGTGTGTGTGTGTGTGTGTGTGGTGTGTGAGTGTGTGGGTGCATGTGTGTGTGCGGGGTGTATTTCTCTCTGATTTCTTTTTTAACTAGCCTTTTATTACATTTTCTTTCTTTCTTTCTATCTTTTTTTTCTTTCTTTCTTCTTCTTCTTCTTCTTCTTCTTCTTCTTCTTCTTCTTCTTCTTCTTCTCTCTTTCTTTCACCCTCACTATATCCTTCCCCTCTCTCTCTCACTATCTATGTATTTATCTTTCTCTCACTTTCTCTCTCACAATCTCTCACCTTCTCTCTATCTCTCTGTCTCTCTATCGTTATAAATTGTCCTCCGCCATTTGTTTGTTTCTTCTTCTTCTTCTTCTTCTTCTTCTTCTTCTTCTTCTTCTTTCTTCTTTCTTTCTTTCTTCCTCTCTCTCTCACTCTCTCTTTTTTTCCTCTCTCTCTCCCTCTTTCTATCTCTTTTTTCTTCCTCTCTAAGCAACAACGAAGACTACGAAATTTTTATATTGAATCTCTTTTAACTTTTCAAATTTCAAGTTATTGTTATAAATGTTCTTCTTCTTCTTTTCTTCTTCTTTTCTTCTTCTTCTTCTTCTCTTCTTCTTCTTCTTCTTCTTCTCTCTCTCTCAAAAACACTTTCTCTCTCTCCTCCTTTCTCTTCTTTCTCTCTCCACAATCTATCTATCTCTCTATCGTTATAAATTGTCATCGTCATTTTGTTTCTTCTTCTTCTTCTTCTTCTTCTTCTTCTTCTTCTTCTTCTTCTTTCTTCAAGATTTCATTCCCTTAAAAACTTTCTTCCTTTTTCATGTTTCTTTCTCCCTCTTCCTCGCCACTGCTTTTCTTCTTGCGTTCTCCCCGTAATAATAATTCCGCCCCCTCCCCCTCCCCATGCCAAACATCTCACCTCTCTCGACATTCCCGCCCTTAAACCGCCCAAACTCACATTGCCCACCCTCACAACACCCCATTGCCAACCCTCACAACAAATCATCGTACATTGTTTACATGTTGTCCTATTCTTCATAGTCATCACACAATTTACACGTCGGCGAACAGCTACGGCCGTGCAGACGCTTCGCAAAAAGGGAGAATAATTCGACCGTGACTAATATTGACACGCAGCATTTAATTTAAAACCCTTGTAATTAATCTGTCGCTAACTTAATTAATTCTCCGGCTACGCAATCCAACAATGGCGGAGCTGGCTTGATTAAAGTAAGAATAATTCGATCAAATATGGCGCTGGGTTTAATCAGATTGATTGCCGAGTAGAAACTACGTCAGCACGTGACAAATTGATCAGTTTAACGTATTGATGTATATTCATCGATCGGGTTCCTTTACGGGGCAATCGGGGTAGGTCTGAATATCCGGTACTAAAGGAGTGAAACAAGGTCGTTGGCATTTCGAATGAATATTTCGATTAGAAAAGGGACTGCGCCGTAGGGTCTCATGGGTATTGCTAAGGGTCTATGATACGGCGTCCTTCCGGGGCCCCTGGGCAGGATTGGGCCCGCTTCAATCGGATGGTTCGGGTGTTCAGGGTAGAATGCGTCAGACCTTGATTAGAATAAAGACCAAATAAAAATTCTTGTTCATATGCAATACAATTCAGATATACCCGCATTGATATATATTAATTGATAACCCCGGGTGCAATCAGGGTAGGTCCGAACATCCGGGTACTAAACTCCACAACATTCAGGAGAAATATCCTAACTACTCACATATTTATACAGATGGCTCCAAAGACAGCAATAGGACCGGATGTGGAGTAGTTTTCAACAACAAAACCTTCCAAAAGAAGCCTCCATATTTACTGCTGAGGCCAGTGCAATAGATCTAGCACTTAACATTGTCTCAACTAGCAACTCGAAAAAATTAATTATTCATTCAGACTCCATTTCTGTTCTACAATCTATTAAAAGTAGAAAACTGGATAACCCTTTAATCACTAAACTTTTTAAAACAAACTTAACTCCATTAGCCATAACAAGAAAGTGATATTCTGCTGGATTCCAAGCCATATAGGAATCCAGGGAAATGATAAAGCAGATTCATTAGCTAAATCTGCACTTGACATGATACCAGACAAAAACTACAAAATACCATACAGTGATCTTAAACCAAAAATCAAGCAAATAATGACAATCAAATGGCAGTGATTATGGGATGAAAATCCCCACAACAAACTCTACAAACTACAGCCCAACTTAAAAGAAAGGACACCTGATCCTAGTAATACAAGACGAGAAGAAACCGCTATCACCCGCCTAAGCATCGGCCCCACTAGATTAACCCACTCCTTCATTTTAAAAGAAGAACCTCCACCTAAATGTTCATGTGGAAACCGATACACAATAAAACATATTCTGACTGAGTACACACACCTCTCCCACACTCGGAGAAAGTTCTACAATGTTGACAGCATGGACAAACTATTTGGAAAAATAGATCCCAAGAGGATATTAAACTTTTTGAAAAGAACCGGCCTCTTATCAAGGATGTAAGTTCATAGACCTACAAAAATCACACACTCACTCTCTTGATGTTCAAATTCTCAACAGAAAACTTGATTACAGCAAATAAACCCCTATACATTTTTGAATACCTAATTACCAATAGAAGTATTCGGCATAAAATAACCCAAGGGGTTGACATGCCGTAAAACCCAACAAACCAAAACCGGGTACTAAAAGAGTGAAACAAGGTGGTTGGTATTCAAATGAATATTTCGATTAGAAAAGGGCCTGTGCACTAGGGTCTCATGGGTATTGCTAAGGGTCTATAATAGAGCGTCCTTCCGAAGCCCACCGGCAGGATTGGGCCCGCTCCAATCGGGAGGTTCGGGTGTTCAGGGTAGTATGCGTCAGACCTTGATTAGAATAAAGACAATGAAAATTCCTATTTATATGCAACACAATTCAGACATACCCGCATTGATATATTTATTAATTGATCACTCCGAAGAAGATTATTTTGGGGTGCAATCAGGGTAGGGTCGAACATCCGGGTACTAAAGGATTGAAACAAGGTGGTTGGCATTTGAATGAATATTTCGATTAGAAAAGGGCCTGTGCCCTACGGTCTCATGGGTGCTGCTAAGGGTCTATAATAGAGCGTCCTTCCGAAGCTCTCGAGCAGGTTCTTTTTTTCAAACACATTTTTAAAATTCATTTTTTCTATTTAAACCATAGATGGGACTATAACAGGGAATACCAATCCGGGGCTGATTAGATCTGGGAGTAAAGGTGATGAAGGGGGCTCCACATTCCCCAGTGTTCCAGAATTGGAACTTCATCACTAAATGCAGATTAACGTCATACCCAAAACCACAATACCCTCTGCCATCGTTTTATTGCACATATATGATAAAAAAGTGACCGCCCTGTCAGTGGGGCATTAGAATGCACCGACTGCACCTCTGCAGAGGGGTAAAAATCCCCCGATGGGCCACCTGTTGTCCGTGGGTGGCGACCCGTGATGCTTAAGGATAGAGCCCAGGTGGAAGAGCAATTCATGACATGCAATACTCCACTTTGGCCCTATCTTGACTAGACGGGCGGTCGGATCAATCGGCTGGTCACGTCAAGCCCTAGCACCTATGTGATTTTCCCAACTCTATTGTCCTTATGGCAAGCCCAACCCCTTTTTATCATATGGTGCTAGAAGGCGGTGGCTGCGGGTCTACATGTCCTAGGAATGACGTTAAACTCTATCTGATGGTGAGGTTCCAGTTTTGGAGGTTTAGGGAATGTGGAGCACCCCTTCATCACCATTGCTCCCTGGTCCACTCTGACCGGAGTGGTAGTACCTGTTAGGGTCCCATCTATGGGTCAAATAGAAAAATGTATTTATAAAAAAATTGTATTATCAATTAAGAATTGATTTATTTCAAAACTTTATCGGCATTAAATGACCCACTGAGGTTGATATGCCGTAAAACAAAACAAACAAACAAATAAGTGATGGGGGTGCGTAGTGTAATGGGTGGAGTCGTATGAAATGGACTCGTCGGCTCGAGTTCAAATCCTGGACGAAGTGTTACATAATCTATGCGGTTGCATAAGATTATTGTCAATCTCCTGTATTTCTAAAGGGATGGCCCCTTTTCATATCACGGGCGGGACTTTCCATGGAATAGTACAGAAAGCCCGCCTAATACTTGAAGTCACGTGGGACCTGGTTGGGTCCTCAGTTTTCAGTTTGGACGTCGGGCAGAGAAGATGTCCTGCCTTAACTGGAACTCACTGCATACGCGCGCTATGTTAGTCAGATGTTTAGTTACATGAAATGTTTAGTTAAGTGAATAAAAGCTTACGAAAATAACACGGTTTTGTGGTTGGTGAATGTCTTGGTAACAAGACTGATCTAGAAGAAGAAATGAGGTAAGTGCGACCGACCACCAAGACGAAGTCCAGACGCTAGAAGAGACGCTTGAAGAACTTAAGATGTCAAAGACGCCAGAAGAAGAATAGAAGTAAGGTAAGAGGTATACAACAAGAAGCAGTTTGCATTTAACAAGGCACTAATAACCTTGGGAAAGGTATGAATCCAATTACTCTCTCTC
>CM042175.1:52355510-52363010 GCA_023376005.1 Doryteuthis pealeii | reverse complement strand
TTTTCTTCAATATGTAAAGCAATTATGAGTCAGATGTTAAGATTGTCCGCCATTTTTTAACTGTCGTTAACCGTACTCGGGACATTCTTCTCGACATCTGAGGATGGATATCTTTTTGGAAGAGAAAAAACAAGAAATAAACTTGGACAACTAATTCCATTTCGGTACTAATGCAGAATAGCGCGCAATAGATAATATCATTAGATTATGTATAAAAAGCATTGGTACTAATGCAGAATAGCACGCAAGAGATAATATCATTAGATTATGTATAAAAAGCATTGGTACTAATGCAGAATAGCGCGCAAGAGATAATATCATTAGATTACGTATAAAAAGCATTGGTACTAATGCAGAATAGTGCGCAAGAGATAATATCATTAGATTACGTATAAAAAAACATTGGTGCTAATGCAGAATAGCGCGCAAGAGATAATATCATTAGATTACGTATAAAAAAACATTGGTGCTAATGCAGAATAGCGCACAATAGATAATATCATTAGATTACGTATAAAAAGCATTGGTACTAATGCAGAATAGCACGCAATAGATAATATCATTAGATTACGTATAAAAGGCATTGGTACTAATGCAGAATAGCTCGCAAGAGATAATATCATTAGATTACGTATAAAAAGCATTGGTACTAATGCAGAATAGCGCACAAGAGATAATATCATTATATTACGTATAAAAAGCATTGGTACTAATGTAGAATAGCGCGCAAGAGATAATATCATTAGATTACGTATAAAAAGCATTGGAACTAATGCAGAATAGTGCGCAAGAGATAATATCATTAAATTACGTATAAAAAGCATTAGGACTAATGCAGAATAGCACGCAAGAGATAATATCATTAGATTACGTATAAAAAGCATTGGTACTAATGCAGAATAGCACGCAATAGATAATATCATTAGATTACGTATAAAAAGCATTAGGACTAATGCAGAATAGCACGCAAGAGATAATATCATTAGACTACGTATAAAAAGCATTGGTACTAATGCAGAATAGCACGCAAGAGATAATATCATTAGATTACGTATAAAAAGCATTGGTACTAATGCAGAATAGGGCGCAAGAGATAATATCATTAGATTACGTATAAAAAGCATTGGTACTAATGCAGAATAGCGCGCAAGAGATAATATCATTATATTACGTATAAAAAAGCATTACATTTCACGGAAATACCCAAAAACTTTGTGACGTTAGTGTTAGGTTTACTTAGGGTGAGTGTGAGGGTTAGGGTTAGGGTACTTCGGGAGTTTCCGTAATCTATTACTATTTATACGTTAAATGCGATTCTAATGATATTATCTCTTGCGCTCTATTCTGCATTTGTACAAAACTTGGACAACTAATCATATTTCTGTTTTGCGTAACCGCTAGGACACCAAATTTATTGTTTTATTATCAGTACTTTTATTAGTAGTTTTAGTAGAAGTAAAGGTAGTAATGCAGAATAGCGCGCAAGAGATAATGTCATTAGATTACGTATAAAAAGCATTACATTTTATTACATTTCACGTGATGCTAGGGTTCGTGTTAAGGTAAGGGTTCGGGTTAAGGTAAGGGTTCGGGTTAAGGTAAGGTTTAGACTGGTTGTCCACCAAGGTTTGAGTACAAAACTGAAGAAAGGAATAGATCTATAGTTTTACCAGTTTTAGTGCTAAATGAATGCGAATACTTTTACTCGGACTGTGTGCCCGGCAAACCGTTTCCCTTTTTCGCACCGATATCCCTCACATTGTTAGATTAAAAAAAGAAAAAGATTCGTATTTGTAATTAAAAAAAAGACGCGTACGTTTGTTGATTAGTTTTATTGGAATTAATTGTATACAAACCAGTTTATTTGTTTTGGGTTTTTTTTGGGGGGGTGTAATTGTCCTAGACTAATTGCCCACCAAGGTTAAAGGATTCGTGCTTTTACCAGATTTCTAGTGCAAAGTGAACGTCACTAACTTCACCCGGACTGTGTGCCCGGCAAACCGTTTCCCTTTTTCGCACCGATATCCCTCACATTGTCAAATTACAAAAAAAAAAAAAAGATTCGTATTTGTTGATTACATTCATTGGAATTAATTGTATACCAACCAGTTTCTTTTTTTGGTTTGTTTTTTTTTGTTTTTTGTTCTTTTGGTCATTGTCCAAGACTGGTTGCCCACCAAGGCTGGAGAACATAACTGAAGAAATGAATAAATCCATAGTTTTACCAGTTTTAGTGCAAACTGAATGCGAATAGTTTTTCTCGGACTGTGTGCCCGGCAAACCGTTTCCCTTTTTCGCACCGATATCCCTCACATTGTCAGATAAAAAAAAAAAAATTAAAAAAAGACTCGTATTTGTTGATTACATTCATTGGAATTAATTTTATACCAACCATTTTGTTTTATTTGTTTTGTTTTTTTGTTTTGCTTTTTGTTTTTTTGTCATTGTCCTAGACTGGTTGCCCACCAAGGTTAGAGAACATAGCCGACAAAAAACAAAAAGGATTCGTGCTTTTACCAGATTTTTAGTGCAAAGCGAACGTGACTAATTTCACCCGGACTCTGTGCTCGGCAAACCGTTTCTCTTTTTCGCACCGATATCCCTCATATTGTCAAATTACAAATAAAAAAGAAAAAAAAAAGTACGTTTGTTGATTACATTCATTGGAATTAATTGTATACCAACCAGGTTTTTTTTTGTTTTTTGTTTATTTGTTTGTTTTATTGATTTATTTAAACTTTTCGTTTTCATCTTCCTGTACACTGAATTGTACAAGTGATTTTTCACTTTTTGACCGTTTTTTTTTTTTGTTCGTCAAGATAAGCAAACGAATTGTATTGAAATAGAATTGAATATCAACAGACGGACATGTTTCTTTGACACTAGCATAGAAATAAATCTGATTGTGAAATACAAAACGAAATAACAACAACAAAAACAAACATAAACAAATTAGAATAAACCAAACAAAATTGATACGCGATAACAAATATATTTTTGAAAGATCTTTTCTCTTATTCAGAAAGTTAGTTTTGCCAGAAAAGAAAAAAAAAATTCACAATAGACATACGAATATTTACCTTACAACAAATATTTATTCAAATTATCTACCAAGTCCCAAGCACATCGATGTATGTGTGGGTCAACTAATGAAAATATAACTCATTAGCGAGACCTGTGGATATACCACAGTATGATAATTAAAATTATTACAACGTTTACTTAAGAGCTATACAAGTACACTGTTGTTCTACCCAGGATTTCAAAGACTATGACTGGATTCTCTGCTACAAGAAGTATACTCTTGTTCTACCAAGGATTTCAAAGTCCCGAGCACATCGATGTATGTGTGGGTCAACCAATGAAAATATAACTCATTAGCGGGACCTGTGGATATACCACAGTATGATAATTTAATCATCACAACGTTTACTTAAGAGCTATACAAGTAGACTCTTGTTCAACCAAGGATTTCAAAGTCCCGAGCACATCGATGTATGTGTGGGTCAACCAATGAAAATATAACTCATTAGCGAGACCTGTGGATATACCACAGTATGATAATTAAAATTATTACAACGTTTACTTAAGAGCTATACAAGTACACTCTTGTTCTACCAAGGATTTCAATGTCCCGAGCACATCGATGTATGTGTGGGTCAACCAATGAAAATATAACTCATTAGCGGGACCTGTGGATATACCACAGTATGATAATTTAATCATCACAACGTTTACTTAAGAGCTATACAAGTACACTCTTGTTCTACCTAGGATTTCAAAGTCCCGAGCACATCGATGTATGTGTGGGTCAACCAATGAAAATATAACTCATTAGCGGGACCTGTGGATATACCACAGTATGATAATTTAATTATTACAACGTTTACTTGAGAGCTATTGCTAAATAGCTCAATAGGTAAAAAGTATAATAATCTTGATTTAACTCTCTTTACGAGTAATAGTTGTGGATATACCACAATATGATAATTTAATTATCACAACGTTTGATATGTTTACTTAAGAGCTATTTCAAAATAGTTTAATATGTCTTTCTTCTCTCACTTTTGTTTTACCTAAGATTTCAAGGATTACGACTGAATTCTCTGCTACAAAGAGTACACTGTTGTTTAACCTAGGGTTTTAAGAACTACGATTGGTTTCTCTGCAACAAGTACACTCTTGTTCTACCAAGGATGTCAAGGACTACGACTGGATTAGTATTATCTGCGTTATTCGTATTGTCCCCATCTTTATTGTTATTTGTACAACGTTTCGGCCGATATGCCCTCCGGCCATCTTCAGGTATTTCTTGTCGGACTCGGGAACCTTCTCGGACTGGGGAACCTTCTTTTCGAACTCGGGAGCTTTTTTGTCGTAATCGGGAGCCATCATGGAACTTTGAATCTAACCCAATTGGACACATGGCCTAGTGGATAAGGTATCTAGCTTAAGACAGTTCTAAGTGACAGTTATCTCTGGATTCAATCCTGAGTAGAGGCAGTAACATAGAAAAATAATTAACACAACTCATACCCCAGCTATGGTTAGCGGAATGAGAACAGGATACCTTGTGGACTAAAGGGTTAGGTTCAAAGTTCCGTGATGGCTCCCGATTACGACAAGAAAGTTCCCGAGTTCGAAAAGAAGGTTCCCGAGTCCGAGAAGGTTCCCGAGTCCAACAAGAAATACCTGAAGAAGGCCGGAGGGCATATCGGCCGAAACGTTGTAAAAATAATAATGAAGATGGGGACAATAGTTCGAATAACTCAGATAATACTAATCATCAAGCCTCATCTCAAACATTCAGAAAAATAGTACAACTGGATTATCTGCTACAAGTACAATCTTGTTGTACCTAGGATTTCAAGGACTACTACTTGACTTTCTACTACTTTGACTACACCCTTTAAAAGAAGAAGACAAAATTGATAAAAGAAACAAACTTTATATACATTATTTTACAATTGGTATACTATACTACAGTGATAGTCAATTGTTCTTTCGGTGGTGTTGCAGACTGTAT
Organism: Doryteuthis pealeii; assembly: GCA_023376005.1. Taxonomy (NCBI): domain Eukaryota; kingdom Metazoa; phylum Mollusca; class Cephalopoda; order Myopsida; family Loliginidae; genus Doryteuthis; species Doryteuthis pealeii. The sequence goes on along the minus strand of CM042175.1, from coordinate 52,357,984 downwards.
GTGTCTGTACGTAGTTGTGTTTGTAAAGTGCTCATGTATTGTTTATCTTTGTGTGATTGGATATGTCAACGTTGTAGCAGTTTTGATAAAACAATGTCTGTGATTGAAACGTGTGTCGTATTGAGTAGGAGAGAGAGAGAGAGAGAGAGAGAGAGAGAAAATATGAAACGAAAAAATAGACAGACCTGTTGAGTCGTATTTTATGTTTTCGGACAGCGTCTTCTCTCCATTGTGTCGAGTTGGGGAGAGCTTTCGCTCCGTCTGTCGAGTTAGGGGGCATTCGTCCCAACTCTGTCGAGTTGAGAAGAGCATAAGCTTCTCACTGAAGTTTTTCAGCTCTATGGACCTTCTTATAATTTTCTTTTGTCATTGTCTACGTGATCATTAAGTTGAATTTAATATTGGAATTTTCAAATATCAGCTGTTTTCTAATGACGTAAATATCGGATGATTTTGTAACATTCCGATGGCGTACATATTTTCAATGGAATTTAAACCATTGTTTCTATTGCTGCTAAAATATTTCTAAACTAATAATTATTCGATTATCTTTTGTTTACATAATTCAAAACTGAACTCATACAATAGTAAAACTAATTATTTAGTCATTGTGTTTACTAATAGGAGACCTAAACGCCTAAAATAGCGACCAGAATCGTAACACGGTAGAGGATATTTATGCTAGAACGAGGGTTTCCTTAAGGGAAAAAATGATGTTGTAAAAAGTACCCGGTACATCTAAACGGGGTATTCCTAAATTGAGTTAATCAAACGAATACCCGTTACTATTAGTATTTTTCAAATTTAACCATTGAAGTTCTGGTTAAATCCTACTTAACCGACATAAATTCCACCATCTTATGTCACCCCGCCGAAAGGGAAAAAAATACTAAAAATCAAGGAATTAATTGAAACTTTCAGTGTTGATATATTAATGAATAAAAGATATAATGCACCAGTTATTTTATTTAAAAACTTTTACAGTTTTTCAGGTCAATTAACTTACGTATGTTTATGAATCTGTGTTACGCTTCAAAGATAATTGACCTGAAATCAGTTGCTAATCGGACTTAATACCAGAAGGACTACAACTGGATTCTCAGCTACAACGAGTATACTCTTGTTCTACCGAGGATTTCATGGAATTTTCTGCTACTGAGATTACACATTTTTCTACCATTGGATTTACCTAAATGTCTAAAATGCCGACTAGAATCATAATATATATATATATATATATATATATATATATATATATATATATATATATATATATATATATATATGTCTTTAGGGATTCATAAACATCCTTGTATGAATTATATATTTGCACCTACAAGAGCATACAGTATGGTTATACGGTGAGGTTTTGAAGATCCCAAATAGAAACATCCCTAACAACAAGTCATTTGGATACCTTACATTTATATATGCGTAATAAGATTTTTTTAAATTATAATTATATATATGTAAGTAAGGGGGGTCAAAATTAAGTGACCTGAAAAAAATCAGAAAGTTTTGAAATAAACTAAATAATGCATTATAAAGATCGTTCATTGATAAATAAACACTGAAAATTTCATTAAAATCCGATAATTCCCTGATTTTTGGTAAATCATTTTCTGTAGGGGGGGGGTAAATTCATTTTATCAAAAACGCATTTTAGGCTCATTTTGCCAGTGCCCATTCTAATGAGACTACACGCTTTTCTACCATTGGATTTACCAATAAGAGACTTAAACACCTAAAGTGCCAACCAGAATCGTAACGATATCAAAATTCGGTAAACATCTTCGTGCAGAACAGGGAATTGAATAAAAAGACAAACAAAATAAAAAAAAAAAAAACGGAATTTACACGAACAGGGATATTTGAATTATAAAGAACCCAGTAACATGAAAACGATCAAGTCGTCAGAAATCGGGATATGAAGAAGTATTGGTTTGTCTCTTTGGTTGGGCTTATTTCATTTCTTTCCTGGGATAAGGGATGCTGGTTGGAGAGGAAAAGATGTAAAAATTAGAGAGAGAGAGAGGGGGGATGAGGAAGTGGGTGGTTTGTTTCCTGAAAAACATGTGTGTTAATTAAAAAGAAATCTGGATCCCTTCGGATATTTTCACACTGGACCAGGGAAAGAATGATGACGTCATCTGGAAACTTCCTTGGAAAACATGGCACATGAAAATAATTACAAAGATATAATGAATATATCATGAAAGGAAAAATAAATTGAGCAGTTTATAATACTGACATCGCAATAGACACATGTACTGATATATATATATATATATATATATATATATATATATATATATTATAAAATGGGTACACGAGATAACCTATTCGAGTTTCACCATAAGGATCTTCAGGATTAATTCCACTGAATTAATTGAGGTACTGATTGTATTAGAGGGTTCTACCTACCCTCTAATACAATGAACACACACGTGTGATTGATGGAAATATTCAGTACC
>CM042175.1:52325510-52350510 GCA_023376005.1 Doryteuthis pealeii | reverse complement strand
ACTTGGTTGATATCATTCTCTACCTAGGAGAAGGAAAAAAAATTAATTTAGTGGTGTGCTTCGGTGGGAACATGGGGAAGAAGCACACTGCAGGCTTCAATTTCAGAAACAGTTTTTGTTGACATGTACTTTTTCCAATCAAGCCCTACACCAGGAACAGGATGTGGCACAAGGTCAATGTTAAGGGGAGTTTAAGAGGTTTGAATTCGGAAGTTTCCTTCTTTCTTCTAGACCGGTTGCCATACAAATATTAGATAGGTAGATAGATAGATAGATAGATAGATAGATAGATAGGCACAATCAGGCTGGCCGGTTTAGCTCAGTCGGTAGAGCGATCGGCTTGGAACCACAAGGTTCCTGGTTCGATACCGGCCCACGCCAACTCAGCATATGAGTAGCATAGGGATCTGTGCTGTAAAGTGAGGAGCTGATGATAGGTGTGCCGCTCCACACCAGACGCTAAAATAATATCCTTGGTCTAGTGAAAAGGGGATAAACTTCCTCGTTGTTTGGCTTAGGCAGTTCCGACTCTCTCTCTCTCTCTCTTTCTCTCTCTCTCTCTCTCTCTCTCTATCTATATATATATATATATATATATATATATTTAGAGAGAGAGAGAGAGAGAGAGAGAGAGAGAGAGGGCGAATCTTCAAAAAGTATACTTTGATGTAATAAAATAAGGTTTGCATTAAGTAGATATTTATTTTTAGAATCTAAAAATATAACATTTTAAACTTAACATCAGGCTTTTCATATTTTAAATGAATTTTATATATTAATTTTTCATAGCAAAAATACTAAATTAAAGTTTTGAAATAAAATAACTGATGCATTATAAAATTCATTAATTGATAAATCAATACCGAAAATTTCATTAAAATCAGATAATAAACTGATTTTTTGGTATTTTTTTTTTTTTTTTTTTTGCAACCGTGAATGTTACATTCAAATTGTAAACAAGTACTTAAAACCATCGAAAAAGAGACAGAATGGTGGATTGCGTCAAAATTGACCAAAACAAATCGTTTTAAATCTATTAAAAATAAACTACATATGTGATAATATTTTTCTTTTTTTAATGATGGTCATTATGTTATTACTTATCATTTTAGACAAAAGTTTGACCATAGATAATAGATTTAATTAATTTTAATTCATTATTTATATTTTGCTTGAAGGCAATTATAATGCATGTATCGCATAAAATTCGATAATTATAGAAAATAATCTTGACAAGTGAATCGCGGCCAAGGATGGTTCGCTACGCAGAACACCGTACAGACTGTTTCGACTTTATTAAGTCTCATCAACGATGTATACTAACGACTCCCCTTCGACAGGCATAGTCAGAGACCATATCCGTTCGGCCGCCGGTACATAGCGAACAATCCCTGCGAAATTAACCTTGTCAATGATACTACACGCCTCTACCATAGTAGGTAAGGTGACGTTTATTGAGTAGTAAACAAATTTTAATTCGTTTTTAAAAACCTAGCAGACGATTTTGGGGGGTATACCTAATATTTATCAATGATTAAATTTATTCAGAATACAACTTTCTGAAAGATATTTATTATGATTTTTCTTATCTTTATGAATAAGGCCACAAGTGTTGTTATTGTTTGCAGCTGTTATTACATAAGAAGTATTAGGGCATTCACCTAGGTATCGCAAGGTTCCAGGCTTGATACCGGTCCTCACCACCCCAGCACATGAGGGGCACAGCTTGAGTAATCTGATATGTACAGTAAAGTATCTGGGACGGTAGGTGTGACACTCTACCTCAGCAAAAACAATATCCCTGGTCTAGTGTTAGTGAAAAGGAGATAGACTCCCTCGCTGTCCAGCTGATACTGATAATAGGCCCCTCTGCTATTTGTGTCATAATGTAGGTGTGATGCTCCACCCCAAATGCAAAAAAAATCACCCTGGTCTAGAACTAGCGAAAAGGGGATGGACTCCCTTGATGTCTGGACGATACAAACAATAGATCACTTCTCTGACTTTACTTTTTTTACTATATATATCTTATCTTATTATAATGGAGATTGTGTGTTTTTCTGTCTGTAACCGAAACTATATTACTAATCGAGTCACAATTAACATAGGTATTTACATCACATTCTCCATGATTTTATTTATATTTAAACCTGAATTATTAATAAAATTGCTTCACCTTTTTATTAGTGTTGTCCATATCTACATACTGTATTTACAGCGTACCCCACTTGTACGTGTCAGGCACAAAGTCCCTATTAACGTGGGACCACCCACAAGCCGAAGCTCATGGAGTGGCAGGTGCGTCGATCCCGTCGGCATTGCCCCTCAAGGGGGGCGCCTCAGGCACTGGGCAATAAACCCAGCCCTGCCCCTTTAAATCAAGGGGGCAGGTGTTGCCTGGGGGGATGGCCCCCTGGGATCGACGCTGTTAATTATAGCAATGGTCCAGAGGCCGAAGCCACTGTTGACCATATCTACATACTAATAACATGCTATTGTATTTATATATACAAAAAATAGCGGTTTACAGTGTGAATGGGAAGGCTAATTTGCATATTGATATTAAAAATGTGATTTCATTAAATGTGTGCTTAGTATTATTGATTTCTAATTGTTTGGTTTTATTTTAATGAATATAACCAAAAATCTCTTCAATGAATCTTAAATGAAATCAATTAACAAGAAAAAATAACTGTCATTTTATTCTTTATTTCCTAATTTAACTAAATAGTTAAATAAGTAAAATTCAGCAATGAAAGACGGGAGTGATGGAAGAGTAAGTTTCATTTCTATTTTTCTATTATACCCCCACTCTGTTACATATCTTTTTATCTGCCTTCTTATTAGACTTTCTAATTTCATACGATATTTCATTACATTAAAACTTAAATACTTGCACCCGGAGAGTGCATATATTTGCTAGTATATATAACTTTTATATCTGCTAACTTTTACTATAGATCTAATATAAAAAGTGGACACTACGCCATCGTTTTTAGTAGACGGAGGGATGCCATACAAATAGGTCAATCGGGAGAACATCCGCCTAGCAACCACAGGTTCGGGGTTCGATACTCAGCACATAAGTCGTATTATATATTACCAACCCGTCCGCACGAGTAGGTTGGCTGGTTGAATTTTACGACATGTCAACCCTTGTTGGGTTATTTTATACCAAATACGGTTTTTTTTCTCATTCTTATTTGGTAATCAAGATGGGACACTAAGAGGTACTACCATCCTGGGTCAGAGAATAATGGTGATGAACTGGTACTCCACATCCCCCAGAGCTCCAGAATTGGAACTTCATCATCAGATAGAGTTTAATGTCATACCCAAGACATTAAGACCTTCAGAGTGGTCCTGGGAGTAATGGCAATAAAGAAGTACTCCACATCCCCCAGAACTCCAGAATTTGAACTTCACCATCAGATAGAGTTTAATGTCAGACCCGAGACACCATAAGATGCAGTTTAAGGTCATGCTCCAGACACTTAGGATTTGATCTTTATGGCATGTCAACCCATGTAGGGTTATTTTATGCCGAAGACATTTTGTTTTTTTCATTCTTGATTGTACACAATTTTATTGTTAAACTCGTTTTTTTTTCTATTCCACCCATATATGGGAGCCTAATAGATACTATCACTCCGAGTCAGAGTGGTCCTGGGAGTAATGGGGATGAAGAAGTACTCCACATTCCCCAGAGCTCCAGAATTCAACTTCACCATCAGATAGAGTTTAATGTCATGCGGGACTTCACCATTAGATAGAGTTTAATTTCATACCCAGGACATGAAGACCATCAGCCAACTCCTTCTAGCTCATGTAAGATAAAAAGGGTTGGCGCTTACCATAAGAGCAATAGGGTTGGGACAGTCGGATAAGTGCTAGGGCTTGACGTGACCAGCCGATTGATCGTAGGGAGTCTCTCCGACCGACCGTCTAGCCATCCACGGCTAACAGTTAGCTCCATTTCACTCCAGCCTTAGCTAGAGTTCTTTCAATTGAATCATTCACAGGAATCTAAGTGACAACAAGTCTCATTATGTCTCTTCTGTGTGTGTGTGCGCGTGTGTGTCCACGTGTGTGCATATGTTTTTGTGTGTGTTTATGTGTGTGTGTGTGTAAACGTGTGTGTGTATGTCCACGTGTGTGTATATGTTTGTGTGTGTCCACGAGTGTGTGTGTGTGTCCATCGCACAATGTCCAAATCTCCAAAGAAGAGAGAGAACGTGGGTGTATATGTGTTCACGTGCGTGCATATGTTTGTGTGTGTCCACATGTGTGTATGTATGTGTGTCCACGTGTGTGCGTGTGTATGTGTGTGTGTCCACGTGTTGTATATGTTTGTGTGTGTCCACGTGTGTGCGTGTGTATGTGTGTGTCTCACGTGTTGTATATGTTTGTGTGTGTCCACGTGTGTGCGTGTGTATGTGTGTGTGTCCACGTGTTGTATATGTTTGTGTCCACGTGTGTGTGTGTGTGTGTGTGTGTGTGTGTGTGTGTGTGTGTGTGTCCATCGCACAATGTTCAAATCTCCACAGAAGAGAGAACGATACACAATCCGTTGCTAGGTAACAAGAGTTTTAATTTTTTTCCGCTCCTGAATCGTCCATTGATTTTTATCCAGACCCCCAAAATCCGTCTCTTTAGGATTTTTCTCTTTTTTCTTTTTTTCCGGCTTTTTAAAAGATCGGTTGCGTGACAGAAAAGACTTGTGTCCGCTTTCATCTATTTCAAAACTTGCGTCTGGGGGTCCTAAATATGCGCCGGGGAGTCTTTTGATATTTCGTGTCTTTTCGAAAGCAGCTGAGGCCGAAACGAAAGGAAAGTAAAAGAAAGAAAGAAAGAAAGAAAGAAAAAGCTTGAGTGAAAGAAAGAAAGAAAGAAAGAAAGAAAGAAGCGTGTAGAATTAGAAAGAAATGTAGGAAGGAAGATAGAAAGAAAAAAGAGTGTGGAGTTAGAAAGAATGAATGAAAGAAAGAAAAAATAAAGCGAAGAAGAAGAAGAAGAAGAAGAAGAAGAAGAAGAAGAAGAAGAAGAAGAAGAAGAAGAAGAAAGAAAGAAAGAAAAGAAAGAAAGAAAAGTGTGGAATTAAAAAGAAAGAAAAAATGTTGGAAGGAAAAAAGAAAGAAAGAAAGAAAGAAAGAAGAAGAAGAAGAAGAAGAAGAAAGAGAAGAAGAAGAAGAAGAAACAAACGAACAAACAAACAAACAAACAAAGAAGAAGAACAAGAAAGAAAGAAAGAAAGAAAGAAAGAAAGAAAGAAAGAAAGCTTTTTTTTCTTTTATTAACCTACCCACAACAATTTTTTTTCCTTTTTTTAACCTCACCGCAACATATTTTCCTTCTCTTTCCTCTCCCCACACACCCATTCCTTCTCTTTTTTCTACCCCCACCAAAAAAAAAAATCCGCCGGGTTGTTTTTCTGAAAGCAGAAATATTAATCGAATTTTAAGCCATTCTCTTAAAATCTGCCATCATGCAACTCAACTTCGACTCTGTCTGTCTGTCTGTCTGTCTGTCTGTCTGTCAGTCTTTATCCGTGGTTTTAAGAAGGCCAAACAAACAGAGTCGAAAATCGACGGCTAACTATGGATTAAACAAATGGACAAAAATAGTCTCCTAAATATAGAAGCCGTTCAACTTAAAGGCTAATTTTTTTATCTTCATCTTTATCCCTTACGGCATTCCATATCTTTTCGATTTACTTTTCTTGTAAAAATACTTTATCCACAAGGTCTTGTGAGTTTTTTTAATGTTTCAGTGCGGCGCCTATATCACGTGACTGAAGTAGTGGTTGGTACCCGCTGTGGTTGGTAGTATTGTGGTAGTTGGTGCGCTGAATATACGCATAAAAAATGGGTTATTTCCTATAGCCACTTAAATAGCCGTTCTGATAGATACTATTTTTTTCATCTATAAATTTATCCTTTATGGCATCCCATATTATTTCTTTTATATTATATTTTATTATATTATATTGTTGTTTTTTTTTATTAATCAGCCGCTCGCAATGCCACACTCTTCAGTCTCGATACTTTTTGATCAAGTCCATTTAAAGCTACTCTCAAACGGACAACAACATGCACAGGAATTTGTCAACAACAACAATAATTGGTTTCGACATATCCAATAAGATGCGCTGAGAGAGTTTGTGACATTTTAAATAGTGACTTCAGTAAGACCAGTTACGATGTCTTAGGTGAAGTGTATCATGTTACAGCTAGCATCATAGTAGCATTTTTCTTACAATTGTACACTGTTGTATGTCAGTCTAAAAAATGAAAAACATTTTTTTATTTTGCTTTTATTATAATTTTTTTTTTTTTGTCTATTTTTTCTTTTGGTTTCTTTTTTTCTTTTTGCCTTGGAATCACTTACCAACTCGCATTGCTACAATCTTTAGTCTCGGATTTTTTTTTCTTTTGTAGCTGTTATTTTTATTTTTTATTTTTTATATTTTTTTGTTTATGTTTTCTTTTGATTTTTTGAATCCAGGTATCCCTCACTATTTTACGTCAGTCTAGAAATGACTGAGATTTTCGGACCATATTACCCTTTTCAATTTTGTGTCATTAGGTCATTTTTTTATTTACACCGTCAATATCCGGTTTTTTGTAAGGGTTTAGGGTTAGGGGTTAGGGTCTGGGTTAGGGGTTAGGGTTAGGGGTTGTAACCCTAACTTCTAACCCTAAACCCTAACAAACAACCGGATATTGACGGATAACAACATGCACAGGTACTCGCCAATAGCAACAATAATTGCTTTCGACTGACATTTTGAACGTAAGACCAGTTACGATGTCTTAGTTAAAGTGTATCATGTTACAGCTAGCATCACGGTAGTATTTGCTTACAATGTCAATCTAGAAAAGGATGAGATTTTTGTTTTGTTTTGCTGTTCCTATTTTTTTTTTTTTTCTTTTCCTTTTTCTTTTTTCTATTTTCCTTTTTCTTTATTTGTTTTTTAACTTCAGTCTCGATACTTTTTGATCAAACCTTTTAAAGTTATTTTCGAACGGATAATAATATGCAATAACAACAATAAATGGCTTCGACAGATCCAATAAAAAAAAAATTAGTGAATTTTTTTATTGTGCTATTATTATTATTATTATATTATTATTATTATTATTATTTACTCCTTTTGAGTTTTCACATCAGTGTTAGCTAATGGTCTTTCACTGGAGTCTGAGTGAGAGCAAGTCTCTTCAGGTCTCCAGGACTCTTCTGGGTATTCTGGCAGATTGCAGCAGTGCAGTGTTCTGGATGGTATCAATTCTTCCTCTGATTTACAGACTTTCCAAACCCCTTTAAATTATTATTATTATTATTATTATTATTATTATTATACTTTGTCCCCATCTTCATTGTTATTTGTACAACGTTTCGGCCGTTATGCCCTCTGGCCTTCTTCATGTATTCCACTACCTTATCATAAGGATTCCAGGTTCAATCCTGAGTAGAGGCAGTCACATAGAAAAATAATTAACACAACTCTTACCCCAGCTATGGTTAGCGGAATGAGAACAGGATACCCACGAGGACTGAATAAAGGGTTAGGCTTGGCTCCCGAATACGACAAGAAAGTTCCTGAGTCCGAAAAGAAGGTTCCCGAGTCCCGAGTCCGAAAAGAAGGTTCCCGAGTCCGAGAAGGAATATCCGAAGAAGGCCGGGGGGCATATCGGTCGAATCGTTGTACAACTAACAATGAAGATGGTACCAAAGTCCGAATAACGCAGATGATACTAATTTTATTTTACTTTTTCTTTTTTTACGCCTTTTGCTTGTCAACCACTTACCAACAATACCACACTCTTCAGTCTCGATACTTTTTGATCAAGCCTCTTAAAGTCACTCTCGGGCGGATAACAACATGCACAGGAACTTGCCCAATAGCAACAATAATTGGCTTCGACAGATCCAATAAGATAGTCTGAGAGGGAGATAGAGAGATGTCTTAACGTCACCGGCAAACTACGGGCAGACATTAACCGTAGCCGCCGGCCATTTTTGTTCGACTCCATTTTGTTTCGACTCCATTTTGTTTCGACTTTTGTTTTAAAACACTCTTTGCACTTTGTTGCCTAATAACCGCTAATATCATTAACCGGCGATGCAAGGAAAATACCTCCAAGACAAAGGAAGAAACATGTTAAATCTACGCCAGCCAATGAAATAATCGGATTATTGACAACGCCCCCGTACCGCACCGCACATTCCCGCCTCTTTATTAGGACGTGTCACCTCGGCGTCCATCCGTCTGTTCGTTCGATGCAAACTTCTCGCTCGCTACTTGATGAACCTGTCACTCTAAAAGACTCTAGAGGTTCCTGATTTCAATTCGGTTTCTATTAGCCGGGTTCCTCGTAAAAAAATCTTTAAAAAATAAAAACTTTATCTGCGCATGTGCGTCCGAAAAGTTTGTTTGTGAAGGTAATTCTGTTTCGTTAATTGGGACTAATTCGATACCGCAGATATCATCATCATCAGCAGCAGTAGCAACAGCAACAGCAGCATGATGTTACGCTAGCAGCACGGATATCCATGACAATCTCTCACCAACCGTCCCTATCATTCCTTGTAATCGGTAGATGTAGTGAAGATATACATAGAGAAAGGAAAGATATAGGCAGAATTAATGGCAAATTATGACTAATTAGAACCAATTAAAATGTTGTTGTTTTTTTCAAACATGACTCAATCCTAGAAAAATAAATATTCTAGTATGAATTTTGTGTCATTAAACTAAACAGGAAAAAAGTCTTTGATTCGTCAACAATCATTGATTCACTTAACTTTATTATATATACTAGCAAATATATGCACCCTCCGGGTGCAAGTATTTAAGTTTTGATATAATAAAATATCATATTAAATTAGAAAGGCTAATGAAACTGACTAAGAATGCAGATAAAAAGATCTGCAACAGAGGGGGTATAATCGAATAATAAAACAACTTTGAAACTAACTATTCCATCATTTTCCATTACTCCCCTCTTTCATTGGTAAATTTTTCCTCATTTTAACTATTTAGTTAAAATAGGAAGTAAAGGATAATATTACAGTTATTTCTTCTTGTAAATAAATTTTTTAAAGATTTATCCACGAGATTTTGTTTATATTACTTAAGCTAAAACCAAACAATTAGAAATCAATAATACCAAGCACATATTTATTAAAATAAAATTTTAAATATCAATATGCAAATTAGGCTTCTCGTTCAAACTGTAAACCGCTATTTTGTTGTATATACAAATACAATTGCATGTTATTAGTACGTAGATATGGTCAACAGTATTAATAATGTAATACAATTTTTATTAATAACTGAAGGTTTAAAAGAATGAAATCATGGAGAATTTGACGTAAATAATTAAGGGAATTGTGACTTGAGTAGTAATATAGTTTCGGTTACAGACAGAAAAACACACAATCTCCATTATAATAAGATATATATATATATATATATATATATATATATAAATAAAAATAATTTTTTTTTATTTAACATTGTAAGACAGTCTTAAAGACAGTCTTACAATGTTAAATAGAAATTTTTTCTTTTTTTTTTTTTTTTTTTTGGAGAAGTAAAATTTTTCAGTTATGCAATTCAAATTACCTCGATCTACCATCTGATGAGACGAAATTTTGGGAAGCTATATTAAATCAACTTAGATTTATAAAGGCCCAATTTTTGTCGAAATAAATTTATTATGGAATTACGGTGTTGAGTTTTTCCTTCCTTTCTAAAATAAATATTGCTCTGTATATAATCTAAAAAGTTTATTATACATTGAGCTCTTTTTAGGGATTTAAAGATTCACTGTATTTATACATACTGGATCATACAATAATAATACAGTGTGTCTTAGGTATCACATATAGAATCATCCCTTATATATATATATATATATATATATATATTATATATATATATATATGTGTGTGTGTGTGTGTGTGTGTGTGTGTGTGTGTGTACGTAATGTGTATGTAATGGTTAAAGTCCTGTGAAATGGATTCGTCGCCCCGAGTTCAAATCCTGGACGTGGTAATTGCATTTCACTTAGCGCTAATACCCTTGGGAAAGGTATGAATCCTACTCTCCCTCCAGCTATGGATAAATAGTAGGGCAGACTGGGTTCTTTAACCTTGGTTAGGCAACCGGTCTAGGAGAAGGAAAACTCTGAATTCAAACTTGTTGAACTCCGCTTAAGAACTTGACCTTATGTCAAATCCTGCTCGCGCGAGGGGGTTGGTAAATATATATACTAGCAAAAGTACCCGGTCCATGACCGGACTAAAAAAATTTTTAAGAACCCCAGGGAGTGATTCTGTGAGAGAGAGAATAAGAGGAAAATAATTTATAGAATTAAAAACATCACCGAGAATTTGTAAATTACAAATTTATTTTTGGAATTATTTGTTTTTACATTTAAAATATTATTTTAAAAATGTAATCCTTAACTTTTGCATGTTTTGGAAGATAAATCTATTTTTCTAAAAATTGTTTTGTACATATGACAAAAACTCAAATTCATTTCTTAATTGCTTATTGCATTAAAGTGATAAAAAATATTAATTTAATTTATTTTCTTTTTTACCCCTAAAAAGTAACAATTAAAAGGAGCTAAGTATTAAACTTGTGTCCTTATTTAACTCTATAAGCTGATGTAGAATACACCGACAGCAACTCTGTTTAGTAATTTTCTATACATAGTGTATTTATTTATTTTTATTTTTATTTTTTTGTTATTGATTTCTTAGAAGAAACTGTTATAAGTGTCTTAAAATCTTAATAATGTGCTTATGTAGTACGTAATTTACTTGACACAAAGCGCAAGTCAAATTTTTTGAAGAATTTAATGTTTAAAAGGTACCAAAAATTACTTACATATGTAATATTATTTTATTTTTTTAACTGATGCTCATTATGTTACTACTTTTCGACTAAAACAAAAATTTGATTTTAAACCGATTAAATCAATTTTGATTCGTTTTTTAAGTGATAATTGGTGTTTGAATTGTTGATACCTAATAAAAATACATATTACTAAAAATAAAATCATTTTTTACGAAAATCATATGCTAGAAATATATGCTTTAAACAGTCCCATTCATCTCCTATTGTATAAAAAAAAGACGATTTTTTATTTCTTAGAAATAAAAAAATTGTCTGTCTTTTTTATACAGTAGGGGTTGGGTGGGACTGCTTTAATGGCAAATTCACAACCTGTAACGTGGGTTGGGGCAGGAGTGTCTTTTAACGGTAGTATCGTTTATTTCATAGTTCTTTTTTTTTCCTTTTTTTCTTTCTTAACGATGCCTACAGATGGCGTTAGTCTGGGTCGGCTGACGCCACTTCAAAGGTGTCGACGGTGGCTGGGGGTTGAAGATTATGTTAACTGTAGTTTTTAATTTTTCTGTCTTAAAAGTTAAAAACTCGACTCGTGTCGACGGTAGTGGAGTCGGGGTGAAAGTGTCTGTATCCGGTATTTTTAACTTTTTTCTTAATTATTGAATTATATAACTTAATTATAAAAAATCGAAAACCAAATTTTGTGTTTCTTAGTTATAAGCATATTAAGTGGTATGCAAGATTTCAAATTTGAATGACCTCTCGTCTTTGAGTTATAAGTCAACACGTACATACATAAACTTCCTTTTATATATAGAGATATATAACTCATAACTGAACCAATTTTTGTTTTAAATTGATCTTTTTAAAAAAGAACTGATTTGTTGTTTCTGAACTTACGACGACTACTACTACTAACGATTACTACTACCACCCGACTGGCCCTATGCAACAAAATAAAGAGACGACACAAAAAGAAAAGTTTGGCACTGAGATAAGAAATCATTTAAATATGAAAAAAAGTAAAATTAATCTAGAGACCTTGTGCCACATCCTGGCCATGGCGAAAGGATTGGGTAAATACCTACTACTACAAAGCGAGTTCTGGTCTCGCTGTATACCCCATACATGCGACCTTGTGTCACATATTGCCCGTGGCGAACAGGCTAGATAAATACCTACTACTGAATAGCGAGTTCTGGTTTCGCTGTATACCCCATACATGCGACCTTGTGTCACATATTGCCCGTGGCGAACAGGCTAGATAAATACCTACTACTGAATAGCGAGTTCTGGTTTCGCTGTATACCCCATACATGCGACCTTGTGTCACATATTGCCCGTGGCGAACAGGCTAGATAAATACCTACTACTGAAATAGCGAGTTCTGGTCTCGCTGTATACCCATACATGCGACCTTGTGTCACATATTGCCCGTGGCGAACAGGCTAGATAAATACCTACTACTGAATAGCGAGTTCTGGTTTCGCTGTATACCCCATACATGCGACCTTGTGTCACATATTGCCCGTGGCGAACAGGCTAGATAAATACCTTCTACTGAATAGCGAGTTCTGGTCTCGCTGTATACCCAATACACGCGACCTGGTGTCACATATTGCCCGTGGCGAAGGCTAGATAAATACCTTCTACTGAATAGCGAGTTCTGGTCTCGCTGTATACCCAATACACGCGACCTTGTGTCACATATTGCCCGTGGCGAACAGGCTAGATAAATACCTTCTACTGAATAGCGAGTTCTGGTCTCGCTGTAAACCCCATACATGCGACCTGTGTCACATATTGCCCGTGCGAACAGGCTAGATAAATACCTTCTACTGAATAGCGAGTTCTGGTTCGCTGTATACCCCATACATGCGACCTTGTGTCACATATTGCCCGTGGCGAACAGGCTAGATAAATACCTTCTACTGAATAGCGAGTTCTGGTCTCGCTGTAAACCCCATACATGCGACCTTGTGTCACATATTGCCCGCGGCGAACAGGCTAGATAAATACCTACCACTGAAAAGCGAGTTCTGGTCTCGCTGTAAACCCCATACAAGCGACCTTGTGTCATATATTGCCCGTGGCGAACAGGCTAGATAAATACCTATCACTGAAAAGCGAGTTCTGGTTTCGCTGTATACCCCACACTTGCGACCTTGTGTCACATCCTGGCCGTGGTGAACGTGTTGGGTAAATAACTTATAACTGAAGCAATATTTGTTTTAAATTGATCTTCTTTTTTTTAAAAAACTGATTTTTCAGGAAATGAATCGCAGATAAGCGATAAGAACAACGTCAATTCCAATAAACCGAATTGAAAATTTCCGACGAAAAAAGAAATTCTTACCCCAAGGAAGAATTTGAAATTAAAACCAGGAAGACGTAATGCCAGCGAATCTAGTCCGGTAATCATTAATAATCAAGCGATATTGAAAACGAGGCGAAAAGGAAGCGGAACCCTAATTTAATATGACAGAAATCCGACGAGAAAATTAAAACCATAAATTTTTAGACTAATAACAAAATCAGTATCGATTTCCTCGTCCATTTCGTTACAATGATTAATGACTTGAGCGACGAAATGAAATATTGTGATTATCGGCCTATAAGACGCACCGTCTACACGTCGGCTGGAGGTTAAGAATATACCAACTGAACCTCTGCAGAGGGGTATGTGTACAAGTACGGTGTTTGTCGCAGAGGACAACTCAAGTTGTTGTAGTAGTCGCCGTTAGTAGTAGTAATAGTCGTTAGTTCAGAAACAACATACACGCAAGTTGTATAGTCCCAAGAAGCTGTGTATTTATTTCTAGGCTCGTGGGTTCTTTTTCAGAGAGAAGGAAAGATAGAGAGAAAGAGATAGAGAGAGAAAGATAGATAGATAGATAGAGAGAGAGAGAGAGAGAGAGAAGAGAGAGAGAGAGTATCGTCAAATTATTCTATTTTCTAACATAGTATCACGTTCTGTACTGTTGTCCTACACCCATACCAGGGACCGGGACCAACGTCCGACTCTCACTAGAGCCAAGGTTAAAGAAGCAGATTGTTTCCTCTCCCGTTTCTCGTTCCGGCGTCACGTCCGTTTCCGGTCAAAACCTGGAACTTCCGTTTTTATTTTATAACGCATTTCATCTTGGGCGATTTGGACGGTTTCATTTTTAACAAGAGTGGGTTGCAAGATGATAATGGTGTGAAAAATAAGGAGCAAGCGTATTATAATTAGTTAGAAGATTTTCACATTTCAAATGGTGTCAATTTTTTTCTGGACACTCTGTATATACAAGGTGTGTCAAAAAAGTATTGATATTTTTTGTACTTTTTGACGCACTTTGTATTTTGAAAAAGAAATAAAGTTCCATTCATTCTCATTTCTCTATTGGTAAATACAGCTTTAAACTTGGTACTTTTTAGACACACCTTGTATTCTGAAAAAACTTAATGAATTGAATTTTTTTTTCAGAATAAAAGGTGTGTCAAAAAGTACAAAAAATCTTGATACTTTTTTGACACAACTTGTATATATATATATTGGAATTTAGAAAATAGAAAAAATGTTTAGAATTTATATTATGTGATTTGAGACTGGGACAAAACAACTTAACAGACAAAAAGAGTAAATAAACATCATTTATTCTTAATTCCTCGCGGTGAGAGGGGAAAAAATAGTCCTGGTTACCTATTTTTATTTTTCCTTGTTTATACCTCTAGCATACAAATATTTCACATTCTTTCGCATCAGGTGATTTTTGTCACTACATAACCATACTTATATGCACTAGCAACTAAAAACACCCTCCAGGCTGTGTAAAAATTATTTTTGAAAGATATTGTCTGATGGGTGGGTGGGTTTTTCAAGAATTTAATGTTTGTTTGTTTGTTTTGTTTTACGGCATATCAACCTCAGTGGGTCATTTAATGCCGATAAAGTTTTGAAATAAATCAATTCTTAATGGATAATACAATTTTTTTATGAATACATTTTTCTATTTAACCCATAGTTGGGACTAACAGGTACTACCACTCCGGGTCAGAGTGGACCAGGGAGCAATGGTGATGAAGGGGTGCTCCACATTCCCCAAACCTCCAGAACTGGAACCATCACCATCAGATAGAGTCATTCCCAGGACATGTAGACACGCAGCACCGCCTTCTAGCACCCATATGATAAACAGGGGTTGGGGCTTGCATAAGGGCAAGGGTTGGGAAAATCATATAGGTGCTAGGGCTTGGCGTGAGCCAGCCGATTGATCGGAGGGGCCTCTCCGACCGCCGTCTAGCCCAAGATAGGGCCAAAGTGGAGTATTGCATGTCATGAACTGCTCGTCAACTGGACTCTATCCTTAAGCATCACGGGTCGCCACGCACGGCCAACAGGTGGCCCATTGGGGGAGTTTACCCCTCTGCAGAGGTGCAGTCGGTGCATTCTAACGCAACACGACAGGGCGGAAGAATTTAATGTTTGAGGGTTTGTTTCATAAGTAAGCAAAATCATCAAAATTTATCAAAGGAGTAAAAAAAGAAAAAAATTTGAAATGGAAACATGGTCCTGTATCTCTCAAAAAGATGCTGCGTGCATCTATTAATTATGATTATATGAACATTTTGCACATAAATATTACACGTATTTATTTTGAACGAAGCATTCATTTAGATATGAAAAAGTAAAATGAATCTAGAGACCTTGTGTCACGTCCTGGTCGTGGTGAACGGGTGGGGAAATACCTACTACTGAAAATCGAGTTCTGGTCTCGCTGTATAACCCCATACATGCGATCTTGTGTCACATCCTGGCCGTGGTGAACGGGTTGGTTAAATAACTTATATCTGAACAATATTTGTTTTAAATTGATCTTTTTTTTTTTAAACTGATTTTTCAGGAAATGAATCGCAGATTTAAAATCGTATTTATTTTTTATTTGTAAACTTTTAGTCAACGTCTTTTTACTTTTTTTTTCTTTCGTTCTTCTTTTTCCTCAGCTGTATTCTTCCTCTATTATTGTTTTGTCTTTCTTATTTTCTCTTTTTCCCACTATAACCCCATGGATCTTTTTCTCATTTTCTTTCTTTATTTATTTATTTCTTTATTTCTTTTTTCTTTCTTTCTTTCAACATACTCCCATCTCTTCTCTCTTTTTCTACCTCTTTTTTTGTTTTCTTTCTTCCCTTCTTTCTTTCTTTCTTTCCTTCTTTTTTCTTTATTTATTTATTTCTATTTTTATTCTTCTTTCTTTCAACCATTCCTCACATTTTTTTCTTTTTTTCTACCTCTTTCTTGTTTTTTCTTTCTTCTTCTTTGCTTTTGCTTTCCGTTTTCTTTCATTCTGTCCTTCTTTTTTCCTTCTTTCTTTCTTTCAACCACTCCACTCTTTCTCTTTTTCTACCTCTTTATTTTTTCTTTCTTTCCTTCCTTCCTTTTTTCTTTCTTTCTTTCTTTGTTTCTTTCTTTTTTCAACCACCCTCCACTCTTTCTCTCCTCTTTTTTACTCTATCTTATTTTCTTTCTTTCTTCTTGTCTTTTTTATTTCTTTCTTCTTTCCTTCTTTTTCTTTTTTTTAACACCCCCACTCTTTCTCTCTTTTTTCTACCCTTTCTGGTTTTTTTTTTTTCTTCTTTTTCTTTCTTCTTTCCTTCCTTTCTTCTTTCTTTTTTTTCCTTCTTCTTTTTTTCAACCATCCTCCATCTTTCTCTTTTTTCTACGTTCTTTCTTTTTTCTTTCTTTCTTTCCTTTTCTTCTTTCTTTCAACTACCCTCACACTTTTTTCTCTTTTTCTACTCTTTTTTATTTTCTTTCTTTCTCTCTTTCCTCATTCTTTTTTTTTTCTTTTTCTTATCTCTTTCAAACCACCTCGACTCTTTCTCTCTTTTTTAACCTCTTCTCTTTCTTATTTTTTTCCTTCTTTTTCTGTTCTTTCAACCATCTCCACGGGTCTTCTCTCCTTTCTTTCTACTCTTCTTATTTTCTTTCTTCCTTCTTTTCTTTCTTTTCTTCTTTCAATATCCACTCTTCACTTCTTTCTTCTTTTTCTATCTACCTCTTTCTTTCTTCTTTAGTTTCTTTCTTTCTCCTTTTTTCCTTTCTTTCAACAAACACCTCACTCTTTCTCTCTTTTTCTTACCTTTCCTTATTTTCTTTCTTCCTTCTTTCGTTTTTTTCTTTCAACGCACCCTCCACTCTTTCTCTCTTTTTCCTAAACTCTTTTCTTTTTTCTTTTTCCTTTCTTTCTTTCTTTTTCTCTTTCTTAACCACCCTCACTCTTTCTCTTTTTTACTCTTCTATTCCTCTTTTCCTTTTTTTCTCCTTCTTTTCCTTCTATTTTCTTTCTTCCCCTTTCTTTCTTTCTTTCAAAACCTCTCCACTCTTTTCTCTCTCTCTCTTTTTTCCCTCTCTACTTTCCTCCTCTTTTCTTTTTTTCCTTTTTCTTTCTTTCTTTCTTTTCTTTCTTTACAACCACCCTCCACTTCTTCAAACAACCATCCCTTCACTCTGTTTCTCTTTCTCCACTTCTTCTTTTCTAAAACTTTTCTTTTTTCTTCTCTTCTCTTCCTTTTTTTCTCTTTTTCAAAACCCCTTCCTTCTCTTTTTTTACTACTCTTTCTTATCTTTCTTTCTTCTTTCTCTTTTTCTTTCTTTTTCTTTCAACCACCCACTCTTTTTCTCTCTTTTTTCTTTTCTACCTTTCTTTTCTTTTTTTTTTCTTCTTTCTCTTTCTTCTTTCCCCACCCTCTCCTCCCCCTATCTTTCTCTTTTTTTTTCTCTTAACTCTTTCCTTTTATTTTCTTTCTTCCTCTTTTTCTTTTTTTCAACCCCTCACTTTTCTTCTCTTTCTAACCTCTTCCCCTATTTTCTTTCTTTCCTTCTTTCTTCTTTTTTTCAACCACCTCCACTCTTTTCTCTCCTCCTTTCTACCTCTTTCTTATTTTTTTCTTTCTTCTTTCTTTCTCTTCTTTCAAACACACTTTCACTCTTTCTCTTCTTTCTCCTACTCTTTCTCCTTATCTTTTTTTTCTCTTTTCTTTCTCTTTTTCAAAACCACCCACTCCACTTTTCTCTCTCTTTTCCTACTTCTATTTCTGTATTTTCTTTCTTTCTTCTTCTTTCTTTCTTTCTTTCAACGCTTACCACTCATCACTCTTTTTCTACCTTTTTTATCTTTCACTGCTTTGTTTATCCTTTCATTATCTTTCTTTTTCTCCTTTCTTTTTTTCTTTTTCTTTTTTCTCTTAACACCACTGCCAAACTCTTTCTCTCTTTTTTCTACCCGCTCTTTTCCTTATTTTTTTTCTTATCTTCTTCTTTCTTTCTTTCAACTCTTCTCCCTCTTTTTTCTCCTCTTTTCTACTCTTTCTTTCTTTCTTTCTTTCTTTCCTTCTTTCTTTCTTTTTTTTAACAACCCTTACACTTTTTTCTTTTCTACTTTTTATTTTCTTTTGTTTCTTTCTCTCCTTTCTTTCCTTTCTTTCTTCTTTCAACCACCCTCTTTCTCTCTTTTCTATCTGTCTTTTTTTCTTCTTTTTTCTTTTCTTTCTTTTCTTCCCTTCTTTCTTTCTTTCTTTTCTTCTTTTTTTTTTTCAACCACACTCCATATGTTTTCTCTTTTTCTACCTCTTTTTATTTTCTTTGTTTCTTTCTTTCTTCTTTCTTTCCTTCTTTTCGTTTTTCAACACACCTCCACTCTTTCTCTCTTTTTTCTATGTCTTTTTTTTTCTTTCTTTTCTCTTCTCTCTCTTCTTTCTTTCTTCTTTTCTTTCTTCTTTCCTCCTTTCTTTTTTTCAACCACACTCCATATGTTTTCTCTTTTTTCTAACCCTCTTTTTTATTTTCTTTGTTTCTTTCTTTCTCTCTTTCTTTCCTTTTATTCCTTCTTTCTTCTTTCTCCTTCTTTCTTTCCTTTTCAACCCCCCTCCACTCTTTCTCCTCTTTTCTACGTCTTTCCTTCTTTCTCCTCTTCCTCGTCTTTTTTTCTTCTTTCAATTTTTCTTTCTTTTAACAACTCCTCCACACTTTTATCTATTTTTTTTCTAACTGTTGTTTTTTCTTCTGTTTCTTTCTCTCTTTCTCCTTCCCTTCTTTCTTTCTTCTTTCAACCACCCTCCACCTCTTTTTTTCCTCTTTCTATGTCTTTTTTTCTTTTTTCTTTCTCTTTTTCTTTTTCCTTCTTTCTTTCCTTCTTTCTTTCTTTTTTAACCACCCTCCACATTTTTTCTCTTTTTCTACCTCTTTTTATTTTTCTTTCTTTTCATTCTTTCCTTTCATTCTTTATTTCCTTTCTTTTGTTCTAATACATTAATTCATTACCCCCCTCCGTTAATTGAATTTTTTGAATTACTCTCCCTCCCCCGAATTTTGCCTGGAAGAATCACCGACATTTCCTGAAAGTTTAAAGACGGAAGTCAGAAAGAATCTCTTCGATTTTAGAAACACATTTCCAAAAAGACAAAGAGAAAAAAAGCCAAAAAAAAACCAAAAGAAGTCATCATCTTTAATGGCGCGTCTCTTTTCTCTGTGTTTTCCCGCGGAAAATGTCGTGTGTGCATTTATTTTAATAAACGACGCCATCTTTGAATCTCTGACTTTTTCTCCGTCTGTTTTATCTGCAAGACAATCAGTTCAAGTAGAAAGACACAATGGGTGGAAGGAAGGAGCTTTTTGTGACGGGCAAATTTATGACAATGTTAGACAACGGTAACGTTGAAGAAGAAGAGAAGAGAAGAGAAGAAGAAGAAGAAGAAGAAGAAGAAGAAGAAGAAGAAGAAGAAGAGAGAGAAGAGTTAAATCAAGATTATTATACTTTTTACATATTGAATTATTTACAATAGCTCTTAATATATATATATATATAATTTATATTATAATTATATATTATAATTTTTTCCGTAGTTAGGGTCTTTCCATGTGTGGTTTAACCAAGCTGATGCAGGTAGACCATAAGAGAGCTCAATGTGCCTAATACCAGTGAGTAAAAGGACAGAGCAAGATATTTAGTAAATGAAGAAAAACTCTAAAACTTGTTTCATTACAATGATTTATTTCAACCGTATTATACGGCATCTTCAGGTAATCACAAGAACATGACTCTTACCTTAGTAAGAGTCATGTTTTTGTGATTACCTGAAGATGCCGTATTAATACGGTTGAAATAATTATGTAATGAAAATTTTTATGTTTTTAGTTTTTCTTCATTTACTATATATATATATATATATATATATATATATATATATATTGATCTGCGTATATATGGATATATATGTGCTTATTTTGTTTTGTCTGTTATCATATTAAAGTTTTATCTATAAACTGTTTTTTTTTATTTTCTAAACTTTAATATCATATGAAATACGTCATATCAATGTTAACATTTTCTCTCGGCCTATTCCCGTTCTACATGCGTCATCTTATGATCTTCATTTTCCGTTTTTTCACATGCAATGATTACGTCATCAGCTTTCGTATATAATGCCAATATAAAATAAACGGTTAAATAACATTATATTCACACATTCACCATACACTTAACATTTTTTCATTTTTCTCCCTTACAAAATTTATTTTGCATTGTCCTGATGATGGTTTATCATAAACCGAAATACTTAAGTATAGACATATATGTTTCCTTGATCATAACATCCTGTGTCTGTTTATTTTTTTGAAAACATTTTTTCACACATTGTCGGATTAATTTCCTCATCGTAATCCCAATAGCTCAAGTAAACATATCAAATCTTGTAATGATCAATTATCAACGATGGTATATCCACTGGTCCTGCTAATAAAAAGAGAAGAAGAAAAAAAGAAAAAGAAAAAGAAAAAAAACAGAAGAACAAGAAGAACAAGAAGAACAAGAAAGAAAGAAGAGAAGAAGAAGAAGAAGAAGAAAGAAGAAGAAGAAGAAGAAGAACAACAACAACAACAACAACAACAACAACACAACAGAGCAGCAGCAGTAAGAAGAAGAAGAAAGAAGAAGAAGAAGAAGAAGAAGAAGAATTAAATAATTATGAAATAAATGAAAGAAGGAAGAAAAGAAGAGAGAAGAAGAAGAAGAAGAAGAATTAAATTGAAATGAATGAAAGAAGAAGAAGAAGAAAGAAGAAAGAAAGAAGAAGAGAAAGAAATAAAATGAAATGAATGAAATGAAATGAAAGAAGAAGAAGAAGAAGAAGAAGAAGAAGAAGAAGAAGAAGAAGAAGAAGAATTAAATGAAATGAAATGAAAGAAGAAGAAGAAGAAGAAGAAGAAGAAGAAGAAGAAGAAAGCTACTTTACACAGCTTTGACCATATTCTTTGATTCTGGAGCTCTTTATCACCATTAGTCCCAGGTTTATTCTGACCCAGAGTGGTAGTACCTGTTAGTGTCCCATCTATGGGTTAAATAGATCAAAAAGGAATTTTAAAAATTCAATACTCAATAAAAATGAATAAAATTAAACGTCTTCAGCATAAAATAACCCAAGAAGGGTTGGCATGCCGTATAATCCAGCCAGCCAACGACTTTCTATGGTAGTAATGTAATTTACGCATTGAATTGTACTAGAAACAATAATAAAATCAAGATTTCAATTATTATTGATACAGATTGCTTAAATGCATACACACAACACACACACACACACATACACACACACACACACACACACACATATATATATATATATATATATATATATATATATATATACTAGCAAATATATGCACCCTCCAGGTGCAAGTATTTAAGTTTTGATATAATAAAATATCATATTAAATTAGAAAGGCTAATGAAACTGATTAAGAATGCAGATAAAAAGATCTGCAACAGAGGGGGTATAATCGAAAAATAGAACAACTTTGAAACTAACTATTCCATCATTTTCCATTACTCCCCTCTTTCATTGGTAAATTTTCCTAATTTAACTATTTAGTTAAAATTAGAAGTAAAGGATAATATTACAGTTATTTCTTCTTGTAAATAAATTTTTTTAAAGATTTATCCACGAGATTTTTGTTTATATTTCTTAAGATAAAACCAAACAATTAGAAATCAATAATACCAAGCACATATTTATTAAAATAACATTTTAAATATCAATATGCAAATTAGGCTTCTCGTTCAAACTGTAAACCGCTATTTTGTTGTATATACAAATACAATTGCATGTTATTAGTACGTAGATATGGTCAACAGTATTAATAATGTGATACAATTTTTATTAATAACTGAAGGTTTAAAAGAATGAAATCATGGAGAATTTGACGTAAATAATTAAGGGAATTGTGATTTGAGTAGTAAT
Organism: Doryteuthis pealeii; assembly: GCA_023376005.1. Lineage (NCBI taxonomy): Eukaryota > Metazoa > Mollusca > Cephalopoda > Myopsida > Loliginidae > Doryteuthis > Doryteuthis pealeii. The sequence continues at coordinate 52,328,366 of CM042175.1, read as the reverse complement.
ATAGTTTCGGTTACAGACAGAAAAACACACAATCTCCATTATAATAAGATATATATATATATATATCTTATTATAATGGAAATTGTGTGTTTTTCTGTCTGTAGCCGAAACTCTATTACTACTCAAGTCACAATTCCCTCAGTTATTTACGTCACATTCTTCATGATTTTATTTTTATTTAAACCTCAATTATTAATAAAATTGTTAAACATTATTAATACTGTTGACCATATCTACACATTAATAAAAATGCAATTGTATTTATATATACAACAAAATAGCGGTTTACAGTGTGAACAGGAAGGCTAATTTGCATATTGATATTTAAAATTTGATTTTAATAAATATATGCTTAGTATTATTGATTTCTAATTGTTTGGTTTTATTTTAATGCATATGAGCAAAAATCTCGCGAATAAATCTTAAAAGAAATCCATTAGCAAGAAGAAATAACTGTATATTTATTATTTACCTCCTATTTTAACTAAATAGTTAAATTAGGAAAATTTAGCAATGAAAGACGGGAATGATGGAAGAGTATTTTTCAGTTGTTTTATCTTTCGATTATACCCACCTCTGTTTCAGATCTTTTTATCTGCATTCTTATTTAATTTTATTGGCTTTTCTAATTTAATGATATCTTATTACATTAAATACTTGCACCCGGAGGGTGCATATATTTGCTAGTAATATATATATATATATATATATATATATATATATATATATATATGTGGAAAAATGGAAATTGGAAATGAATCCGACAATATGAGGAAGAATGAATAAAGATAAGAAAGAGCAGAATGCATAATAAAAAAAGAATTTAATCAATATCACTTACACATGTGTTTCGGTCAGTTCATCTGCGTGAAAATATTTCGCACACAGAGAAGATTCGACCTTCATCAGAGTGAAATTTAATTTTGAATGAAATAAATAAAAATAAATAATTCAAAATAAAATTTCACTCTGATAAAGGTCGAATCTTCTCTATGTGCGGAATATTTTCACACAGATGAACTGACCGAAACACATGTGTAAGTGATATTGATTAAATTCATCTTTTATTATCCATTCTGCTCTTTCTTATCTTATTTCATTCTTCCTCATATATATTATATATATATATATATATATATATATATATATATATATATATTCAATAAAGGAAGGAAGAACTCAACACCGTAATTCCATAATAAATTTATTTCGACCATATATATATATATATATATATATATATATATATATATATATATATATTGTGGAAAAGATGACTTACCGGTAAATATGGTTACGGTGGCTGATGTGAAGTTCATAAAGTTAAGGCAGTGATATAACAAATAAAAAAAGTGCTCAATACGTTGGTAGAGCAAATTCATTTTAATATAGGTCCAAGTGTTAACCTACTCGAGTTTCACCATGTTGAGGATCTTCAGGGTTAACTCCACTGTGTAAATTAAGATGTTGGTTTATTATAGACAATTATATGAATATACAAAGAATCTGGGAATGGCCAGCTGGTGTAGTGGTTAGAATCTCCGCCAGTCAGCTTGGCAGTCGAGGTTTCGAGTCACACACGGAGCAGTCTCCCATGTCTATAACCTTGCTGATGAGACCTAATAGGTTGAAATGTACATTCAGGGATTGACATTTTCTCTATTTGTTTAGCCTTACATTTGAACATATATGCCCGCCTAAAATTCATTAATTATTAACTAATTCCTTTTCAAAATTTGGTATGACTTCAATTAAGCACATATCCTCCGAAAACTCACATATATATATATATATATATATATATATATATATATATATAAAGATAATGATAAAGACTAAAGATTAATAAAGATAAAGATAATTATTTGCTCTACTTAGGTATTGAGCACTTTTTACTTATTAGCTTTAGTCTCCTAGTGGTTTTGTATGAATATATATATATATATATATGCATATAAATTGTTTTTCTTTTGGTCAAAATATTGTGCTAATAGATTATTTTTTGTTGGTACGATTATCTTAGTACAATTATCTTGGTATATTATATATACTAGCAAATATATGCACCCTCCAGGTGCAAGTATTTTAGTTAAATTTTATAATAAAATATGATATTAAATTAGAAAGGCTAATGAAACTGAATAAGAATGTAGATAAAAAGATTTTGAACAGAGGGGGTATGATTGAAAAATAGAACAACTTTGAAACTAACTCTTCCATCATTTTCCGTTACTCCCGTCTTTCATTGGTAAATGTTCCTAATTAAACTGTTTAGTTAAAATAGGAAGTAAAGAATAATATTAAAGTTATTTCTTCTTGTTAATGGATTTCTTTTAAGATTTATTGAAGATAATTTTGCTCATATTCAATAAGATAAAACCAAACAATTAGAAATCAACAATACTAAGCATATATTTATTAAAATCAATTTTTTAAGATCAATATGCAAATTAGCCTTCCCATTCACACTGTAAACCTCTATTTTGTTGTATATATAAATATAATTGCATGTTATTAGTATGTAGATATGGTGAACAGTGTAAGTAATGTAAAACAATTTTATTAATAATTGAGGTTTAAATAAAAATAAAATCATGGAGAATATGATGTAAATAACGAAAGGAATTGTGACTTGTATAGTAATATAGTTTCGGTTACAGACAGACAAACCCACAATCTCCATTATAATAAGATTATATATATTATATATATATATATATATACTCTTATTATAATGGAGATTGTGGGGTTTTCTGTCTGTAACCGAAACTATATGACAACTCACGTCACAATTACCTTAATTATTAACATCACATTCTCCATGGTTTTATTTTTATTCAAACTTGAATTATTAAT
>CM042175.1:52313010-52323010 GCA_023376005.1 Doryteuthis pealeii | reverse complement strand
ATGGCGAATACATCAGCCAATTCTCGCCAGATATTAAAACAATAATCCGGCAATAACAAAGGATAAGACTTGCAGACAGAAAATGGATGCATTATTTAACAATATATATATATATATATATATATATAATATATATATATATATATATATTATATATATATATATGCATGTTAAATTAAGCAACAGACACATCTCCTGTTTAACAATTTTATTTGCGATTTTTTCAAGTTTTCTGGCCAACTGTTTAATATTTGGGTGGAATTCGTGGATTAGTCTACCAAAGTTCATGTCCCAAGTACTTTCGGCACTTCAAAGTGCCATCATCATCGAATTCCACTTGAAAAAATCACAAATAAAATTGTTAAACAGGAGATGTGTCTTTTGTTTAATTCAACATGCATAAATGAAAAAATGCTGTCCAAACACACACACACACACACATATATATATATATATATATATATATATATATATATAGTTATATATATATATATATATAGTGACTGAGTATATATATATATAGTGACTGAGGGTCTTTATGTCCTGGGCATGTTAAGCTCTATGCCTGGTGACGTTAAGCTCTATCAGAGGAAGTTCCAATTCTGGAGCTCTGGGGAATGTGAAGTACTCCTTGATCACCATTACTCCCAGGTCCACTCTGACCCAGAGTGGTAGTACCTGTTAGGATTCCATGTATCGGTTAAATTTCTAAAAAAGTGTTTAAAAAGATGGATTTTTAAAAATTGTATACCCAGGAGAATGAATAAAACAAAATGTCTTCGACATAAAATGACCCAGCAAGGGTTGGCATGCCATAAAATCCAACCAACCAACAAAACCAACAGAAGCCTTGATATGCAAATTAGTCTACAGTTAAAAGACAGTTCTTGCAGACCTAACCGACATGAAAGTAAGCTATAACCGAGGGGCACAGGATCGGCAAAGGTCACATGACCCCGAGTTCACGCAAGAAACCAATTTTGCACTTATTACGAGAAAACGACATTGACGAACGCACTCTGATTGGTTGATGGGATTGTCACGTGACGAGAGAGACGGAGTCTGTGATTTAATCAAATTCTAGAGGGAATTGCTTTTCAGACAATTTTCGGTCCCTAACGCCTCGGGGTAGCGTTAATTATTCGGTGTTGAACAAAGACTCCCCACCCCCTGACTCCCCAACCCCTGACTACAATAATGGTGAAAGTCATGCTTACTATTCGAGTCTACTTCTACGATCAATGGCTTTTGGGTTATGCTATACATATATAGAGGTCAGTTTGTGTGTATGTATGTCCGGAGGAAACTGTGAAAATAAAAGAGTTAACGACTAAGTAGTAGTATTTGGATTATTCCAACTATTGTCCTCATCTTTATTGTTATCTGTACAACATTTTGGCCGATGTGCCCTTCGGCCTTCTTCAAGTATTTATTGTTGGATTAGGAAACCTTCTCGGACTCGGGAACCTTCTTTTTGGACTCGGGAACTTTCTTTTTGGACACGGGAACTTTCTTTCTGGACTCGGGAACTTTCTTTTGGACACGGGAACTTTCTTTTGGACTCGGGAACCTTCTTTTTGGACTCGGAACTTTTCTTTTTGGACTCGGGAACTTTCTTTGGACTCGGAACTTTTTTTTTGGACTCGGGAACCTTCTTTTTGGACTCGGGAACTTCTTTTGGACTCGGAACTTTCTTTTTGGACTCGGGAACTTTCTTTTTGGACACGGGAACCTTCTTTTTGGACTCAGGAACTTTCTTTTTGGACTCGGGAACTTTCTTTTTGGACTCGGGGAACTTTCGTGTCGTAATCGGGAACCTTCTTGTTGTAATCGCGAGCCATCACGGAACTTTTAACCTAACCCTTTATTCAGTCCACGGGGGTATTCTGTTCTCATTCCGCTAACCATAGCTGGGGTACAGGTGTTAAGCTGTGTTATTATTCTATGTTACTGCTGCCCCGGACCAGGATTGAACCTGCAGTCTATAGATAACTGTCACTTAGAACTGTCTTAACCTAACTTCTTTATCCACTATGCTATGTGTCCAATTGGACAAAATTCCGTGATGGATTGACACAAAAGAAATAATAAATAATACTAATTGTCAAGCCTCATCTAAAAAATTCAGAGAAATAACGACAAAGTATATATATATATATATATATATATATATATATATATTATAAAATGGGTACAATAGATAACCTACTCGAGTTTCACCATAAGGATCTCCAGGGTTAAATCCACTGAATTATTCGAGACACCGATTAATAGCAGTCGATTTCACTTGCATTCCTGAATTCCACACTTACTAACCCTCGTGATCAAATTCACCGCTAAGTCACCTTTTCCTTTATAAATATATATATATATATATATGTGTGTGTGTGTGTGTGTGTGTGTGTGTAGAATTAAACAAAAGGCTCGTCTCCTGTTTAATTTTATCAACAATCCTTTTGAGCTTTCTGCACAACTTTTTATTACATCTGGATGGAATCTGTGAATTAGTCTTTCGGCACTTCGAAGTGCCATCATCAGGGGTGATATGTTTGTGTTCCAGTTTTTTTTTTTGTTTTTTTTCAAGTTAGTAGTAGTGAGAGTAATTAGGAGGGGAACTCTTAGAAATTATATTAAGGAATGTGGAGGCTGGAACCCTTTTATAATACTTTTCCGATCAATTCTCCTCTTTTCAAAGCTGGTCAATGTATGTCTTTGCTGATCGACCCACACTGCCGTGCACATGTGATGGCTTCTACTGAAGAACGTCACTTATGAGTTCGTCCTTGCTTCTCCAGCAGTGTCTCGTTCGACTTAAAGTAAATGTCACTTGGTGATTATCATAAGGTCCGATGATTGCATACTGTGTATCAAAACAAGGTCAAAATAACTTTTATTTGTTAAATAGATACAGACATTTATATGTTCCGCCCTGTCGGCTGGGGCGTTAGAATGCACTGACTGCACCTCTGCAGAGGAGTAAGACTCCCCCAATGGGGCTACCTGTTGGTCGTGGGTGGCAACCCGTGATGCTTAAGGATAGAGCCCAGGTGGATGAGCAGTTCATGACTTGCAATACTCCACTTTGGCCCTATCTTGGGCTAGACGGGCGGTCGGAGAGGCCCCCTCCGATCAACCGGCTGGTCACGTCAAACCCTAGCACCTATATGATTTTCCCAACCCTATTGCCCTTATGGCAAGCCCCAACCCCTTTTTATCATATGGGTGCTAGAAGGCAGTGGCTGCGGGTCTACATGTCCTGGGAATGACGTTATACTCTATCTGATGGTGAGGTTCCAGTTTTGGAGGTTTGGGGAATGTGGAGCACCCCTTCATCATCATTGCTCCCTGGTCCACTCTGACCCGGAGTGGTAGTACCTGTTAGGGTCCCATCTATGGGTTAAATAGAAAAATGTATTTAAAAAAAAATTGTATTATCCATTAAGAATTGATTTATTTCAAAACTTTATCGGCATTAAATGACCCACTGAGGTTGATATGCCGTAAAACAAAACAAACCAAACCAAAACAAATTTATATGTTACCAGAAATCGCACCCGAAAACATCGTGATCACAGCATCTGGATTAAGATAAAAGCACACACTTGAGCAATGCAAGACACACTTGAAATTTTGAAATAAATACGTGCCCCTTCTAACAGAGAGAAGGAGGAGAATTGGTCAAAACAACTTTTATTTGTTAAATAGATACAGACATTATATATACTAGCAAAATAAAAAATGCACTCCGGGTGATGTAAAAATAGATTTTTGAAACATATTGCCTGAGGGGTGGGAGTAAAAAATTCAATGTCTGCGAGTTTGTACCCTAAGTAAGTAAAATCATCAAATTCATTACAGGATTAAAAAATAAAACAATTTGAAATGTAAACTTTAAATATGTATTAAAATAAAACAAACTATATATAGATATATAATACCAGTCATGTATTTATTAAAACTTGTTTTAAAAAACAATGAGGACTGTCTAATGCTGCATGTTAAAATTTTGAGTGTATTTATTCTATGTTATGACGATGTTGGGTAATGTGGCGTAAGCAGTGACGTAGTTTTTTGCTACAGACAAGCGAATCTCCATTATTAATAGATATTTACCAACCCCTCCAGACGAGCAGGATGTGACACAAGATCAATTTCTTAAGCGGAGCTCAACAGGTTTGAATTCAGAGTTTTCATTCTCATAGACTGGTTGCCGAACCAAGGTTAAAGAGCCCAGTCTGCCCTACTATTTATCCATAGCTGGCGAGAGAGGGAGAGTTGTATTTATACCTTTCCCAAGAGTATTCGCACTAAGTGAAATGCAATTACCACGTCCAGGATTTGAACTCGGGGCGACGAATCCATTTCCCATGACTTTAACCATTACACCACGCGCTTACATACATACATTATATGTTACCAGAAATTGCACCCGAAAACATCGTGATCACAGCATCTGGATTAAAATAAAAGCACACACTTGAGAAACGCAAGACACACTTGAAATTTTGAAATAAATACGTGCCGCTTCTAACAGAGAGAAGGGTGTGTGCGAATGTTACAAGAATTATCCACCGAAAACGATACTAGCACAGCTCCTTAACATCAAAGAGATTTAATAACAACAGAAAAAAAAGGGGGAGAGTTTTAAAAGGATATATAAGCTTGGGATAGTGCAAATTATAATGAGGGACCACTCCAACATAGTTTTACTTTCGTAGGGACGGGACTGTGCTAAGTGGATTTAAACACAAAACCAGAAAACAAAAAAATGAAATTATGAAAAAAAAAAAAAATGTTAAGGATGCAATTTTTGTCTGTGACTGAGGAGGATTGTGTACCGCCGGGGATTCTAGATTATTTTACCACTTGTTCGAAAGTAGCAAAAAAAAAAAAAAAAAAAAAAAAAAGTAAACACGAAGTCCCTCAAAGTGATTATCTACGGTACTTGAATTCGGAAGAGTACACTCCTGTGTGTGTCTGTGTCCCGAGGGATTGGGTATCACCTGCGGTCGAAACGATATAGGCGAAATATGTCAGCGTGACCCAAGCTACACAGTTTGGAAAAGGTCACCGCAAACTTTTTTATAAATTGTGTGGTAAACTTCATGTAAAAACACCTAGATTTTAAAATCTAATTTCGGACCAAGTATCCAATAGGCACCCCAGCAGGGAGCTGCCTCAAAAGGAACACCTTTTTTCTTTTCACCGCAAACTTTTTAATAAATTGTGTGGTAAACTTCATGTAAAAACACCGAGATTTTAAAATCTAATTTCGGACCAAGTATCCAATAGGCACCCCAGCAGGGAGCTGCCTCAAAAGGAACACATTTTTTCTTTTCACCGCAAACTTTTTTTTTAATGAATTGTGTGATACCATTTAATTATATAATCTTTCTTTTTTTTCTCCTACACACACGTCTATCTATCTATCTATCTATCTATCTATCTGTCTGTCTTTGTGGTAATTCTTTCTTTCTTTCTTTCTTTTTTCTTTCTTTTCTCCAACACAAACATGTCGATCTATCTATCTATCTATCTATCTATCTATCTTTGTGGTATTTTCTCTTTCTTTTTTTCTTTCTTTTCTGCTACACAAACATGTTGATCTATCTATCTATCTATCTATCTATCTATCTATCTATCTATCTATCCCAGTATGTCAATGTTTATCTATCTATATATATATATATATCCATCCCAGTCTGTCAATGTCTATCTATCTATCTATCTATCTTTGTGGTATTTCTTTCTTTTTTTCTTTCTTTTCTCCTACACAAACATGTCTATCTGTCTATCTATCTATCTATCTATACCAGTCTATCAATGTCTATCTATCTATCCCAGTCTATCAATGTCTCTCTATCTATCTATCTATCTATCTATCTATCTATCCACTGCAATAGGGATTTCTTATATCTAATTGACCAAACAGTTTTTGTATTTACGGCTACTGCCTAGCCAGTGTTGTGTGAGAATGGTCGATCTCTCATTTGTAACCTTGTGTCAGACTTGGCTAAATAACCAAAGAGAGAAAAAGCATTTGAAGGAAAAAGTTGTTTGTTGAAAGTGTTGAAAGAAACAAACAAAACCTGAAATAACAAAAAAAAAAGGAACCTCAAAGTTTACTGAGCGTGCAAATCCATTCCAGTCTTATGACATCAACAGGAGAAAATGAATGACCGTAAATATGTATTACACAATTAAATAGATTGTGTGATAATCATTGAGTTATATATATCTTCTATGCATATATAAAGGAAGCGCTTGGTGTAATGGTTAAAGTCATGGGAAATGGACTCGTCGCCCCGAGTTCAAATCCTGGATGTGGTAATTGCATTTCACTTAGTGCTAATACCCTTGGGAAAGGCATGAATCCTGCTCTCCCTCCAGCTATGGATAAATAGAAGGGAAGACTTGGCTCTTTGACCTTGGTTAGGCAACTGGTCTAGTAGAAGGAAAACTCTGAATTCAAACCTGTTGAACTCCGCCTAAGAAATTGACCTTGTGTCACATCCTGCTCATGCAGAGGGGTCCTTTAAATATATATAAAAAGGGTAGTTGTGTGTATGTGTATGTCCGGAGGAAATTTCGAAAATAAAACAATTAACGACAAAGTAAATACATATACACATTAAATATCACCAAGACTTGGTTTTTGAGCATAAATCTGGAAGATTTGATTTATATTCGGGAAGATAATTAAAAAATAAAATTTAAATGATGACAGTATGGATTTTTTTTTTTTTTTTTGCATTTAATAATTTAAGTAGGAGAAATTAATATTTCTTTTCAGAGTGGCAAGATCAACGCAAGGTCTTTTTTATATGAGGATTTTAATGGGGCATCCTGTGAGGATCCAACTTGAGAATTCAATAATAATTGATGTGCAAGACCCTCTTTTTACCCCCTCTACCTAGACGACGCCGGGTAGCCGCTTCTGGTGTTTTTATAAATTGTGTGATACCATTTCCGAACAACATCCTTTTATTTAAATGGACATAAGAAATATTTTTTAAATAAAAACTATTTTCATTTAAATAAAACTTATTTATTAACAATGTCTCTATGAAGTTAGATTTGCCTCAAAACAACCCATGTTATTAATGCGTTTAAAATCCTGCAATGTGTCTTATATATCCCTAAGAAATAAATATTTATTTTATATACTAGCAAATATATGCACCCTCCGGGTGCAAGTATTTAAGTTTTAATGTAATAAAATATTGTACTGAATTAGAAAGGCTAATGAAACTAAATAAGAATACAGATAAAAAGATTTGAAACAGAGGGAGTATAATAAAAGATTTGAAACAGAGGGAGTATAATAAAAGATTTGAAACAGAGGGAGTATAATAAAAGATTTGAAACAGAGGGAGTATAATAAAAAATGGAACAACTGAAACTTACTCTTCCATCACTCTCGTCTTTCATTGTTATTTTTTCTAATTTAAGTATTTAGTTAAAAGAGGAAGTAAAGAATAAAATTACAGTTATTTCTTCTTGTTAATGGATTTCATTTAAGATTTATTGAAGAGATTTTTGCTTATATTAATTAAAATAAAACCAAACAGTTAGAAATCAATAATACTAAGCACATATTTATTAAAATCACATTTTTAATATCAATATGAAAATTAGCCTTCCCATTCACACTGTAATCCGTTATTTTGTTGTATATATAAATATAATTGCATGTTATTAATATGTGGATATGGTCAACAGCATTAATAATATAAAACAATTTTATTAATAATAAACATATCTGCATTTCTCTTCTGATTATATTAAAACCTATTTTAATATAAAAACGTGTTTTCAATAAAAATTTTAAAAAACGTGTCTTTCGTTTAAAATTTTCATAATTAAAAAAAATTATTTTGCTATCAAATTAACAACAACATGAAATAACTAATTTTTCTTTATTAAAATCAAAACCTATTCTTATATATGAAAACGTGTCTTAGGTTTGTTAATAAACATGAACTAACTTTTTTAAATCTTCCAGTGAAAAAATTGTCTGTTGCTTTGGTGATATATTCCTTCAAATTCTCTCTCTCTCTCTCTCTCTCTCTCTCTCTCTCTCTCTCTCTCTCTCTCTCTCTCTCTCTCTCTCTCTCTCTCTGTATGTTTGTGTGTGTGTGTTTGGTGTGTGTGTGTGTGTGTAAGTGTGTATGTGTGTGTTTATGTGTTTATGTGTGTGCGTCTGTCCAGCAATGTCTAAGTATCATTCCAGATTTGGCCTTTTTTTGGGGGGAAGGCAGGTCCTAGTAGTTTGTTTATTTTGTGTGTGTGTGTGTGTGTGTGTGTGTGTGTGTGTGTGTTGTGTGTGTGCGTGGTGATTTTTGTTACCTGTATATATTTGTTTTGCCTTGTGTGCTTTTGTGTGTCTATGTGTGTTTCGTATGAGTCTGTAAGTAATCTGTCTTTGTTCATTTTTGTGTAGTCTTTGAGTAGTTGGATTGTATCCTCTACGCATTATTATTATTATTATTATTATTATTATTATTATTATTATTATTATTATTATTATCTCCTTTTGAGTTTTCACATCAGCATCAGCTGATGGTCTTTCACTGGAGTCTGAGTGACAGCAAGTCTCCTCAGGTCTCCAGGACTCTTCTGAGTATTCTGGCAGATTGCAGTAGTGCAGTGTTCTGAATGGTTTCAATCCTTCCTCTGATTTCCAAACTTTCCAAACCCTTTTCTAATCCTTTTGGGACTGTTCCAAGTGCACCAACTACAGTTGGTATCACTTTCACTTTCATATTTCATAACTTTTTCAGTTCTCTGGCAAGGTCTAGATATTTGTCCATTTTTTCATTTTCCTTCAGCTTCACCCTGTGATCTGCTGGCACTGCAAAATCCACCAGTTGACAAGTTCTTCCTTTTTTGTTTATCAACACTAGGTCTGGCCTTCTTGCTGGGATAAGGTGATCCGTTTTTATTTTATTATTATTATTATTATTATTATTATTATTATTATTATTATTATTTAAGTTAGATATTGATAGGTAGTGCAAACTCCGTTGAGACATGTATCAAAGATTTTAATATATAATAAATATTTCTTTACTTGGTGTTTCTAACAGACGCGATGATTTAAAGATATGAAATTTCCATTATTATTGGCGCAGAAATGCATTATTGAATAATTCATTATCACGAGATCTCTGTTGGTAAAACGGACAAATTGGTATAGTTCTTATTTGCAACAACTCTTCAGATAATCATCAAATGATATATATATATATATATATATATATATATATATATATATATATATATATATATAAAAAGTTTTTTTAATAGTATCTTTGAAGCATTGTGTGTATGTGTAATACAAAGATTTTTGAAGGCAATTTACAATCCAATATGTGTTGAAAATTATATTTATTTAACTTTTGTTTTTTTTTTTTAAATAAATATTTTCTGAAGTAAAATTCCATCCTCAGAGTTATTGAAAGTACTAGGTGTTTTTTTATAGTACTTATCCCACGGCGATATTGTAATCATCTGTTGTTTTAAGAAGTTGAGGAACGCCGTATATTTGAATTTTTTTTTCTTTTTCGGTTACTTCCGTGATGTTAAATCGGCTCGGCTGCTCCTGTACGCGTGGAAATTTAACATGCCTGAACCCAGACTCATCATCTGATGAAGGCTTTGTGGATGCAATGCTACTGTGTATTTGCCTCTCATCCCACTTATGAGGGCGTGACACAAGGACATTTTATGTGGGCCCACCCACAAGCCGAAGCTCATGGGTGGTAGGCACAAAAAATGTGATGATGCCGTCGGCATGCCCCCTCAAGGGGATGCCCCAGGCTCTAGGCAATAGACCAAGCCCTGTCCCTTTAAATCAAGAGGGCAGGTATTGCCTGGGGAGATAGCCCCCTGGGATCATCGCTGTTAATTACTTAGCCGCTCCAGAGGCCGAAGCACTATAAATCAGGCTAAGCAATTACAGGCATTGTTGGATGCAATGCTTATGTTTAAATAGCAG
>CM042175.1:52283010-52298010 GCA_023376005.1 Doryteuthis pealeii | reverse complement strand
TTTTTTTTTTTTTTCTGCGTTCTTTATGTACACATTTTTTCCTTCTGAAGCCCTCACCTTCCGTTTTTTACTCTTACCCGTATCCTGTAATTCTTCGATTAATACAAATAGCATATATATATATATATATATATATATATATATATATATATATATATATATATATATATATATACTCTTGCATTAATCCAGCCTAAATCTTGAGATTTCCTCGAGGGCAAGTGGCGCAATCAATATTTTGAATATCTTCAGAAGACAATGTGAAAAAAATTCCACTATAATAAGTACTTACCAAACTCTGCAGACCCGGAAGACAAAAACAAAAAAAGAAATATCCACAGTTAGTATTTTACAATAGAATCAAGTTAAGAAGAACTCTTACCATTCTTCAAGATTCTTTGAAATACTCGACTTTGGATTAGAAAGAAAAAAAAACAAGACTCGAAACGATATAATTGAATTGCAGTTGGGAAAAAAATCATTCTTTTTTATATTCCCGCCAATTAACTGACAAGATATAAAAAAAAGGGGAAGTAACTCTGAAAAAGATATAACTACGAGGCTGAGTCAAAAAGTGTTAGAATCTTTTGGGTCATCGTGGAGCCCTTAAGCAAGAGCGCTTATCCAGTGGAATTGGATCCTTGGTAAAGAGTCTTGGGTATTGGTAAAGATCTGGTAATCCTGTAAGTCAGTCCTGAGTATTGGTAAAGAGTCCTCCGATTATGAATCCTTCGGTTCCTCTGGTAAAGAATCCTAATTTCCTTCGTCAATGGTCGCAATTATACTGTGAAAGAATCAGTGCTTAAGTAATGTATCAGCCATGCAGTATTGCTAGTGATTGGCTGCAAGAATAACTCACGTGACCTTGGCTAGTCTATAAATCCAAGTGCGGAATTAGAGCACACCTTATATCAAAATAATTCCAACAAAAAGTAATGCCACTTTGTTTAGGACAGGTATAATTACCAATACAGGAACATGTATCATACATCAAAATTGAGCTCTTCCTCTACAGATCACATCCCTACTTCTCCACATAGGTGAATCAAAAAGTAATGCCATTTTGTTTAGGACAGGTATAATTACCAATACAGGAACATGTATCATACATCAAAATGAAGCTGGTCCTCAGTGAATCACATCCCTACTTCTCCACATAGGTGAATCAAAACGAAATGCTATTTTGTTTAGGACAGGTATAATTACCAATACAGTAACATGGATCATATATCAAAATGAAGCTGACCCTCTGTGGATCACTCCTCTACTTCTCCACATAGTCACCGTTTCTCTCAATAGCAATGTTCCACCTTCGAATGAGAACATGTATCCCTGCCACGTAAAATTCTGTTGACTGTTCTTTGAGCCACATCTTCACTACAGATTTCACTTCCGCATCACTGGAATAATGTTTGCCTCTCAAACCCTCTTTCATGAGACCGAAGATATGAAGGCACTAAATCTGGTGAGTGTGGAGGAGGCAGTAAAGTTGTCCACCTGAATGAGGCGATTTTCTCCCTTGTCCTGATGCTTGTGTGTGGTCGAGCATTGTTATACACAGTGAGGAGATTGTGGATTGGCAAGTTGGGTCTTACTCGTAGGATTCTTGTTCTGAACCTCGTTAGGGTTTCAATGTAATTTTAATTATAACTGAATCATGAGTTGGACCCCCGCAGGATGCCCCATGGACCTGCGAGACTAACTTTTTAAAAATCCCCCTCTACCCAGGCGATGCTGGGTAGCCGCTTCTAGTAAATTAATAAATAATATAATAAATATATAAATAAAAGAATAATATAAATATAATAAGTGAATAATATAAGTGAATAATATGATAAATATAATATATAAATAAATGATATATGAATCTTATTATAATGGAGATTGTGTGTTTTTCTGTCTGTGACCGATATTATATCACTACCCAAGTCACAATTCCCTTAGTTATTTACGTCACATTCTCCATGATTTTGTTTTCATTTAAACCTGATTAGTATTAACTGCGTTATTCGGACTATTGTCCTCATCTTTATTGTTAGTTGTACAACGTTAACAATAAAAATGAGGACAATAGTTCGAATAACGCAGATAATACTAATCATCAAGCCTCATCTCAAACATTCAGAGAAATAGTAAATTGTTTTACATTATTAATACTGCTGACAATATCTACATACTAGATATTTACCACGTACCCCACATGGCACAAAGCCCTTTTAATGTGGGACCACACACGAACCGAAGCTCATGGGTGGTGGAGCAAAAAATGCGTTGATTCCGTCGGATTTATTAGTTTTATTATTTTAAAAAAGACTTAGTATTATCTGCATTATTCGGACTATTGTCCTCATCTTCATTGTTATCTGTACAACGTTCGGCTGAATGCCCTCCGGCCTTCTTCTCCTGAAGAAGAACGGAGGGCATATTGGCCGAAACGTTGTACAAATAACAATGAAGATGGGGACAATAGTCCGAATAACGCAAACATTCAGAGAAATAAAAAAGACTTCACATGAAATTTTTAAAAAAAAATAGCATTACTTTTTGACTCATCCTCGTATATAAAAAAAATCCACAATGGTCTACGATAAGAGATACAGAACTGAAACTTCACCACTAGCTGCAGTTTAACATCATACATAGAACACTAAGACCATCAGCTACAACCTTCTAGCACAGATATAAAAAAAATAGCGGGAAGTGCGTGGTGTAATAGTTAAAGTCACGTGAAATGGACTCGTCGCCCCGAGTTCAAATCCTGAATGTGGTAATTGCATTTTCACTTAGCGCTAATACCCTTGGGAAAGGTATGAATCCTACTCTCCCTCCTCCTATGGACCAATAGTAGGGCAGACTGTGCTCTTTAACCTTGGTTAGGCAACCGGTCTAGGAGAAGGAAAACTCTGTTGAACTCCACTTAAAAAAATCGACCTTGTGTCACATCTTGCTCGTGTGGAGGGGTTGGGTGAATATATATACGCACTCCTATACACATCAACGCACAGACAAACAGACAGACATATAACTAAATATAGGCATATCAACATATACGTTTTAGCTCAGTCGGTAGAGTGTTCGGCTAGGAATCACAAGGATCTTAGTTCGATACCGGCCCTCGCCAATTCAGCGTATGAGTAGCATTTGGATCTGTGCAGTAAAGTGAAGAGCTGATGGTAGGTGTGGCGATCCAACTCAGACGCTAAAATAATCTCCGTGGTCTAGTGCTAGTGAAAAGGGGATAGACACCCTCGCTATCATGCTAATACGACATTAGGCCATCTCCATGGTCTAGTGCTAGAGAATAGGGGATAGACTCCATCGCTGTCTGGCTGATACCGACATTAGGCCGCCCCGACAACTTTACTTACTATTACTTTACTAAAGCCCCAGCCACCGGCTAGAGGTTTTTGAGGCAGGAGGCCGGGACGGTTCTCCGCGAAAAGTACCTTTCTTTCTTTCTTTCTTTTTTTCTTTCTTTCTTCTTTTCTTTCTTTCTTTCTTTCTTTTTTCTTTCTTTCTTTATTATTTATTTATTCTTTATTTATTTATTCTTTCTTTCTTTCTTTCTTTATTCTTTCATTTTTTTCTTTCTTTCTTTCTTCTTTCTTTCTCTATTATTTATTTATTTATTCTTTCTTTCTTTGCATTTACTTTACTTTACTAAAGCCCCAGCCGACAAAGACCCTCAGTTACCGCCTTCTAGCACATATTTTTAAAAAAGCTGTATTCTAAAGCCCCAGCCGACAAGAGAGCATCAATTGGATGCTCTATCAGAAACGACTGTCAATCCAATGCACACACAGGCACAACAAACACAACAGTGTTGCCAATAGCTGCACGAACAGTTTCCCTGCATCACTAGCACTTTGGAGAACTTTTGATAAAAGAAAAAAAAAGACTCGAAACGATATAATTGAATTGCAGTTGGGAAAAATCTTTCCTTTTTCATATGAAGCCCTATTCCCACAAGTTAACCGGAAAGATATAAAAAGAAGGGGGAAGTAACTCTGAAAAAGATATAACTCTCTGTCAATCTACAGAGGGCTACGATAAGTCTTTAGCCACTATTGATTACAACAATTCTCGCTTATGTAATAAGGCCTAGAAGGAATCGCAAGGAATCAAGTCATTGCCATGGTGTTCTTCTACCACTACCATTCACATCCATATTTTCTAATACATACACACATACACATTTACACATTGTAAGCCATTTTTCTGCAAATTATTTTATGTTAGATTTTTCAATAACTATTTTGGTAACTGACTTGTATCTGCGACCTGTGTAATTGGGTTAAACTTTACTGCCCAATCCTTTGTGTCCTTAAAGGACAACCACCCACCCACATACATATGACTGGGTTTACACATTCTATTTTTATTTATTTTTTTCTGATCATGTTCCCACTTAACCATAGTGACACACTTAGAAAACGCCATACTTTTACCGTTTTGGGGTTGCTTCTTCAAACCACTGTTTAGCTCAGTTAGTAGAGCGTCCGACTGGGAACTACAAGGTTCCTCGTTTGATACCGGCTCTCGCCAACTCAGCGTATGAAAAATTGAATTGCAGTTGGGAAAAAATCATTCTTTTTTATATGAAGGGATCTGGACATTAAAGTGGGGAGCTGATGGTAGGTGTGGCACCCTACTTCAGAAGCAAAAACAATCTCCCTCGCTGTCTGGCTGGTACCGACAATAGGCCACTCCGTCGACTTTATTTTACAATACGATTAGTGTGTTTGTTTGGTTTTATTTTACGGCATATCAACCTCGGTGGGTCATTTAATGCCGACAAAATATTGAAATGAATTCATTCTTAATGGATACTCAATTTTTGTTTATAAAGACATTTTGACCCATAGATGGGACCCTAACAGGTACTACCATTCTGGGTCTGAGTGGACCAGGGAACAATGGTGATGAAGGGGTGCTCCACATTCCCGAAACCTCCAGAACTGGAACCTCACTATTAAATAGAGTTTAATGTAATTCCCAGGGGATGAACACCCACAGCCACCGTCTTCTAGCACCCATATGATAAAGAGGGTTGGGGCTTGCCATAAGGATAATAGGGTTGAGACAATCATATACGTGCTAGGGCTTGACGTGGCCAGCTGATTGATCGAAGGGGGCCTCTCTGGTCGACCGTCTAAGTTAAATAAGGGTTTAAGTGGAGTTGTGCAATGTACCATTGGTCCCATTGGCGAGGGGGAGGTTAATCCTCTGCGGAGGTGCAATCGGTGCATCCTAAAGCTCCAGTCGATTAGTGACGATGATACCAGTAATATCAGCATCACCGGGAGGGCAGAAGTTAATCGGTAGGATTGCAGTTATTCTGCATAAAATCACAATAAAATCATTACAAAAGAGAATACGACAAAGGGAAGGTTTTTTTTGTGTGTGGGGGGGATTTCTTTTTTTATTCCTTTTTTGGTTTTGGTTTTTTTTTAGGGGCTTGGGGTTTTTTTTTTTGTTTGTCTTTTTTTTTTGTTTTTTTGTTTTTTGTTGTTTTTTGGTTTTTTTGGGTTTTTAGTGGGTAAGCTAGCGGAGGCGTGGTTTTTAATTAATAGAAGATGCGTGTTTTTGAAGTATAGTATTAATGTGTCGCTTAATTACTGAAGCTAAAATTAGTTTCTTTTATGGTGGAAATGCTACTAATTAGAAACAGGAAAGGGGAGAGTGGCATAGTGGATATGGGAAAGCGAGTTGGGGCTGAGAAGGGGGGGGATAGGAAGAAGAGACAAAGAAAGAAGAGGAGACGGAAGAGAAAGGGATACAGAGAGAGAAAAACGAATGAGAGAGAGGGGGCTGTGTAGAGAGAAGACAAAGAGTGTCTGTCTGTGGGTGTTGAGATACAGACAGAAGAGAGAGGAGAAAAAGGAAGAGAAAAAGAGGTGGAGTTGAAAATGAATAAGAGAGAGAAAGAGAAAGAGTGGGAGATAAATATTTAGAGAGAAACTAGGGTGTTAGAGAGAAGGGACAATGTGTGCGTGCGTGGCAGAGAGAGGGAGAGAGAGAGAGAAAAAAGAGGGTGTAAGAGAGAGGATACTGAGTGTGTGTCAGAGAGAGAGGGGGAGATAAATATTTAGAGAGAATAGAAGGGGTAAGAGAGAGAGGACAATGTGTGTGTGCGTGGCAGAGAGAAGGAGAGAGAGAGAGAGAGAGAGAGGGAGAGAGGGTGTAAGAGAGAGGATAATGCGTGTGCGTGAGAGAGAGAGAGACAGAGATAGATAGACAGAAAGAGACAGAGACAGAGACAGAGACAGAGGCAGGAAGAAAAATATTTAGAGAGAAAAGAGGATGTAAGAAAGAGGACAATGTGTGCGTGATAGAGATAGATAGAGAGAGAGAGAGAGAGAGAGAGAGAGAGAGAGAGAGAGAGAGAGAAAATTTTAGAGAGAAAAGAGAGAGGATACTGTGTGTGCGTGAGAGAGAGAGAGAGAGGGGGGAAGAGAAATATTTAGAGAGAAAAGAGAGTGTAAGAGAGAGGACAATGTGTGGGTGTCAGAGAGAGAGAGAGAGACAGAGACATAGAGACAGAGACAGACAGACAGACAGAGTGAGATAGAGAGACAGACAGACAGACAAACAGAGAGACAGAAAGAGAGAAGAGGGACAGAGAGAAATAATGTGAATGGAAATCTCCGCATGACAAAGAGCCCGATAGAGATAGAAAAAACTGTGAGGGGCTAAGGAGAATATATATATATATATATATATATATATATATATATATATATATATATGTGTGTGTGTGTGTGTGTGTTGATGTTTTAATTTCGAAAATCTCCGTGTTTTTTAGTTATGATTATCCATTTTTGATGGTGTTGATGTTTATTTGAATTTCTTTTCTTTGGACAGTATGTAAAAATGGAAATTGGAAATGAATCCGACAATATGAGGAAGAATGAATAAAAAAAAAGAAAGAATAGAATGGATAATAAAAGATGAATTTAATCAATATCACTCACACATGTGTTTTCGGTCAGTTCGTCTGTGTGCGGAATATTTTCACACGGATGAATGACCGAAACATATATATTATAATATATATATATATATATATTATATATATATATATATTGAAACAGGTTTTGTTAAAGACCCTGATTATTCCTTATTTATAATTTTCAAGTGTAGACGTTCAGGTCTTCTTGTTTTTCGTACATCAGGATCCAGATGGTAGAGAAAAATGTCCCATATTTTTTACCCAGGCGCTTTCAACCATTTCTCTGGTCGTCCTCAGGAGGATTATTTATTGTAGTTATTGTTTCCAAATGAATAAAACTCGTACCAAACATACACCGTGTGGCCATTACTACTAAAAAGCGAGTGGAATCCTCACTGGGTGCCCCAGAAAAATGTCCGCGTAAATAAGATCTTGTGTTAATCCGGATTTGTGGTAGGTCAGCAATTTTTTACCTAGGTAGAGAGAATGAGATAACTTATAACAAATATATATATATATATATATATATAGAGAGAGAGAGAGAGAGAGAGAGAGAGTAAACTACATCAGTGCAGTTATACCGTTTTTTAGCAGCTACCTCTGGCCGGGTTCGAGACCCGAACAAACTTACGCTCGCCAAACCTCTTATCCATACGGCCACAGTCAGCTGCCAAGTGTAGCAGGCTATTTAATCGCTACATTTCTAAGCGGAAATGAACTCACCTAGAGGTCTCAAATTTTATGTAAACAAAGTGAGTCTTAGCTGAACGCCGAATACGGTGAATTTTACAATTAAATCCCTTCTAAATAAAATGCTCAACCGAAATTGGGAGCGTATAATAGAGTAAACTACAGACACGTGTTTCGAGGTATCACCTCTCATCAGTGCAGTTATACCGTTTTTTAGCAGCTACCTCTGGCCGGGTATATTTTTATCTAAAATATCAAATGCAAAAAAAAATTTGAATTTGGTTAAAAGTTAAATATCAAATTACTGTAATCATTTTATGTATGGATGTCCAAAAGGGATATTAAGTTATTACTTCTTACACCTTCAAAAAAAAAGTGTATAATAAGAAAACTGATTAAATAAAAGATTTTTCCAGTAAATATTTACTACGACTTTGAATCAGTAAAAACGTCGGACATATAAGACCTTTAGGCACCCCATTTTGCGATCTCGATTCGTGGGGACACTTTTTTCATTTACACCGTCAAAATCCGGTTGCTTGTTAGGGGTTAGGGTTGGGGATTAGGGTTAGTTTTATAATTTAAAAAAAACTCTAAAAATCGTCTGTTAACAATTAACCGAATTTTGACGGTGTAAATGGAAAAATGTCCCACGAATCGAGATCGCAAAAGAGGTGCCTAAAGGTCATATGGTCCAAAACGATTTTTCTTTTCGAAGTCCATCACAGACGTCGATGGCATCACTCTATATCTTCTTTTGTGAACCCTCTGTTGGCTCATTTAGTCCAATTCTGGACTTGCAGATGCGGTCAAACATATTGTTGGGGAAATTCCCATCTACATTTGGTTGTTCATGACGACGAAGACGTCGCCGCTCTGCAGTCCTGTTTATCTCAATATTTAGCTGCTTAGCTCCTGTGCGACAGGTGTCTCGCCAACACTGTCTGTTGGAGGCCAGATCTTCCACGCTTGAAGGTGTGATGTTACATTTCTTCAGCGTTGTCTTAATATGGTCTTTGAATCGCTTTTTTTTTTGGGGGGGGGGGGCTCCTGTCCTCCGCGTGCCATCTGTGAGTCCACTGTAAAGTAGTTTACGGGGGAGTTCTGTCTGCAGGATGCGGATGATGTGACCAAACGTAGATTTAATCAAACCATCGTTATTTAAATTGTATCTTTCAATTCTTTAAGTAAACCTTCATTATTGAAATCATCTTTCAATATGAAAAGTTAACAAACGAATATAATTTCAAAATGCAAAAATGAAAAACCCTTGTTATCTGGTGTTGCTAATCCGCTGAATTCTTATTTCTTATGAGTGTCGTCACTTCAAATAAATAATGGACCGTTCCGTTTTTATGATAAAGTAAGAAAGGGAAGAAAAAGGTCATGCTACACAGAAATATATAATAACAAAGACAGAACAAAAGAAAGAAAAAATTGAAGCAAAGATAGAAAAAAGGGGGGCTATGTAATTTAAGTAACTGAATTAATATGAAACACCCGTATTAAAATTTAGAATAATTAATAATTGTATATATAAAATTTGAATTTAAGAAAAGAAACGCAATAATGAAAAATACAAACTAAAATCAACGCGATTGTTTTATAAACATTGGCTAACTTGGAAAAAAAAATGATAAAAAGAAAAACAAAATGATTGTTTTGGTTGGTTGGTTGTTTTATTGATTTTAACGGCATATCAACCCGTCCGGGGTTATGTCATGCCTAACGGTTAGGAAGTTGTACATATCGTGTATTTATATTTATACTTTTTAGTAATTGGTTTTAACAATGTGTTAGCATTATTGGGGATTATGTTGTATGGTATTGATTTGTTTCATGTCTATATTCTATGGTATAATTTTATTTCCCTCAAAAAGGAGAAAATATCCTCCATGTTGACATTTTCAAAGTTTGCTTTAAAATAACGGTTTCTGATGTGAGCAAAAAATCTGCATTCCATGAATAAGTGTTTAACTGTCAGGGGTGTTTCACATTATGGTTGTTGTTCTAGTTTGGGTATATTAGAGTGTGATTGTTTTGAGCCTCCATAATTGATTTGTTTTCGTTTTAGACTGATAAACGCCGAACATTTTAAAGTTTAATTCAATGCTCGTACTATGTAAATTTAATTCAATATTTTCGCATATATAAATCAAATTTTCATAATTCGGAACAAAAGCTAGTTTCGATGATGTTTGGATTATTTTGGGTACATAAGCCGTGCTGCGATCCACCACTTAAATTTATAGACTAAGCGAGGTGATGTGGTTCAAACCTCAGCCAATCAACAGCCCGAATACGTGGTTGGTTAACTACTTAATCGGCTGATATTGACGGACGACTATTTGCACTCATTGACGAACGACCTCCCAGGCTGAAGAGCACCAAGGAACAACCAAAGGAGCACTCTGCTTAACACAAAGGATATCCGCTGGACGGGGCTCTTGCTTGAAGCCTAAAGGATGGCCACAAAAATCGTAACAGGTGATAGTGAGTATATATATATATATATATATATATATATATATATTTGGGAGAATATGTGCTTAATTGAAGTCGTACCTAATTTTGAAAGTTAATTAATTAATAATTGATTAATTAGGCTGCATACCTATTCAAATGTAATTAGCCCTTACATTTGAATAGGTATTCCAGCCTAATTAATCAATCGAGAAAAATCAATCTCTGTATGGTACATTTCGGCCTATTAAGCCTCATCAGCAGAGCTATAGATAGGAAGACCTAATGATGAGGCCTAATAGGCCGAAATGTACATGCAGAGATTGATTTTCTCGGTTTGTTTAGCCTTACATTTGAATAGGTATGCCGTCTAATTAATTAATATTTATTAATTAACTTTCAAAATTAGGTACGACTTCAATTAAGCCCATATTCTCCAAAAATTGTCGGCTAAAAACAGCCATATCAAAACACATCGTTTGTTATTTACTTCTCATACGTCGTGTAGAAAAGTCACTATATAGAGGAATAGAAACCTACTTCTAAACAAAACGAAAAAATCTAAGAGAGTCCGGTTGGTGTAGGGGTTTTTACGGTCCTCGCCTGTCTATATTTACTTTGTCGTTAATTGTCTCATTTCTATAGTTGTAGCCGATCATACGTACGCATGTATATACACACCCGACAACTGCCTTTGGTGTATCTATAGACAGAGATGATGATAGGTATTCGTCCTGCGTCCCTGACGCACAAGAATCTAAAATGACGCAGTAAAATTGTATCCATACGTCCCAGTGTTTTTCTTTTTACTACCAACTCAGCCACCTGGGTTCCATCCTTAAGCATCACGAGTCGCCCCCCACCGCCTACAGGTGGCCGCGATTGGAGGAGTCTTACCCCTCTGCAGAGGTTCAGTTGGTTTATTCTAACGCCCCACCGACAGGGCAGGAATAGAGAGAGATCAGAGAGAGATCAGAGAGAGACAAAAGAGGATAGCGAGAAATGGAGAGGAGTGAGAAAAATAGAGAAAGACGAAAGAGAGAGTGAGAGATGAAAGAGAGAGAACGCGACGAAAAGGGGAAAGGATGAGAGAGAAGGAAGGAGAGGGAGAGGATGAGAAAAAGAGAGATCAGAGAAAGAAAAATGAGATAAGAGAGATGAGAGAGAGAGAGAGAGATGATAGATGATAGAAGAGAAGAGAGAGAGAAGAAAGTAAGAAGGGGAGAAGATGAAAAGAGAGAGACATGAGAGAGACATGAGATAGAGAGATGAGAGAGAAATAAGAGAGAGAGAGAGAGGGAGAGAGATGAATTGAGAGATGAGAGAGAGAGAAGATGAGAGAGATGAGATAGAGAGACGAAGAGAAATAACAGAGAGAGAGAGAGAGAGGGAGAGAGAGAGAAAGAAGGAGACGAGAGAGAAAGGGAGGAGACGAAGAGAGGAGAATGAGGGAGATGAAGAAAAGAGAGAGAAAGGAGGGAGACGAGAGAGAGAGTGAGAGTGAGAGAGAGAGAGAGAGAGCGAGAGAGAGTGAGAGAGAAAGAGAGACATGAGAGAGACATGAGATAGAGAGATGAGAGAGAAATAACAGAGAGTGAGAGAGAGAGAGAGCGAGATGATTGAAGAGAGATGGAGAGAGAAAGAGAGAGAGATGAGATAGAGAGACAAGAGATAAATAACAGAGAGAGAGAGAAAGGAAAGAGACGAGAGAGAGAAAGGAAGGAGACAAGAGAGACAGAGAGAGAAGGAGGGAGATGAGAGAAAGAGAGAGAGAAAGGAGGGAGACGGAGAGAGAGTGAGGGTGAGAGAGAGCGAGAGAGAGTGAGAGAAAGAGAGTCATGAGAGAGACATTAGATAGAGAGAATGAGAGAGAAAAAAACACAGAGAGAGACGATTGAAGAGAGATGAGAGAGAAAGAGAGAGATGAGAGAGATGAGAGAGAGAGATGAGAGAGAGATGAGAGAGAGAATAACAGAGAGAGCAGGGATGATTTGTGTATAGAATGAGATGAGAGAGGAAAGGAGGGAGATGAGAGAGAGTGAGAGAGAGAGAAGATAGAGTAGGGAGGAGAGAGGGGAGAGATGAGAAGAGAGAGAGACATGAGAGAGACATGAGATAGAGAGATGAGTGAAAATAACAGAGAGAGAGAGAGATGAGAGAAGGAAATGAAGGAGGCGAGAGAGAGAGAAAGGGAGAGATGAGAAGAGAGAGAAAGGAGGAGGAGATGAGAGAGAAGAGAGAGAGAAAGGGGGAAGTGAGAGAGAGAGGGGCTTTCTTCTGTCACATAGTATAATCCTATCATTAGTAAAAGAGAGATGAGAGAGAGAGAGATGAGAGAGAGATGAGAGAGAAATAAGAGAGAGGGAGGGATGATAGGTGATAGAAGAGAAGATGAGAGAGGGAAAGGAAGGAGACGAGAGAGGAGAGAGAGAGAAAAGAGGGAGATGAGAGAGAGAGGGAAACGAGGGAGACGAGAGAGAGATGAATTGAAAAGAGAGAGAGAGATGAGAGAGAGATGAGATAGGAGAGTTGAGAGAGAAATAAGAGAGAAGAGAGGATGATAGGTGATAGAAAGAGAGATGAGAGAGAGAAAGGAAAGGAGACGAGAGAGAGAAAGGAGGAGACGAGGTGAGAAGGAGAGAGAGAGAAAGGAGAGGAGAGAGAGAGAGAGAGAGAAAGAAGAGAGAAGATGAGAGAGAGAAAGAGGGAGAGAGGAGAGAGAGAAAGGAGGGGAGAGAGAGAGAGAAAGGAGGGAGACGAGAGAGAGAAGAAAGGAGGGAACGAGAGAGAGAGAAAGGAGGGAGATGAGAGGGAGAAAGAAAAGAAGGGGGATGAGAGAGAGAAAGGAGGGAGATGAGAGAGTGAGAAAGGAGGGAGATGAGAGAGAAGAGATGAGAGAGAGAAAGGAGGGAGATGAGAGAGAGAGAGGAGGGAGATGAGAGAGTGAGAAAGGAGGGAGACGAGAGAGAGAGAAAGGAGGGAGACGAGAGAGAGAGAAAGGAGGGAGACGAGAGAGAGAGAAAGGAGGGAGATGAGAGGGAGAGAGAGAAGAAGGGGAATGAGAGAGAGAGAGGAGGGAGATGAAGAGAGTGAGAAAGGAGGGAGATGAGAGAGAGAGATGAGAGAGGAGGAGATGAGAGAGAGAGAGGAGGGAGATGAGAAAGTGAGAAAGGAGGGAGATGAAGAGAGAGAGATGAGAGAGAGAAAGGAAAGAGACGAGAGAGAAGAAAGGAGGGAGACGAGAGAGAGAGAAGGAGGGAGACGAGAGAGAGAGAGAGAGAAAGGAGGGAGACGAGAGAAAGAGAGTAAGAGAGAGAGAGAGAGAGAGATGATAGTATAGAATAGAGAGAAGGCTTCCTTCTGTCGGATAGTATAAACCTATCATTAGTAAAAGTGCTAGTTTATTACTTTTCGGTCATTCAAGATTTGTATAAATCAGTCAACAAGTTTAAAACATTTTACTGCAATTGGTTATTATCTGGGTTAGGTCGTGACTTTCGCCACAAACCAAAAAGAAAATCAATTAATTAATTAATTAATTAATTTTAAAATTAATTAATTAAAATGTTAAAACTACCGCATTACAGTATCGACATAGATACTTAAAACATTCCAGATTAAAGTTTTAAATTATAAGAATTATTTCTTCTTTCTATCTATCTCAGGTTGTTTTTTTATCAATCTATTTATCTATCTATCTATCTATCTATCTATCTATCTAGTCGAGCTATGATCTATCTATCTATCTATCTTAATCATCTATCTATCTATCTATCTATCTATCTATCTATATATATATATAATTTATAGTATATATAATATATATATATATATATATACAATATATTATCAGTATGTCTTATGTATCTATCTATCTATCTATATCAGTCTGTCTTATCTATCTATCTATCTCAGTATGTTCATTCTATCTACCTATATATCTGTCTATCTATCTATCCAGAGTGTTTTATCTATCTAACTATCTATCTATCTCAATGTGTTCTAATCTATCTATATATCTATCTATATCAGAGAGTCTTATCTATCTATCTATCTCCTCTCTCTCTCTCTCTCTCTTTTCTCTATATATATATATATATTGTATATTATATAAATATATATATATATATATATATCAGTGTATTTATATCTATGTAATCTATCAATCTATCTCAGCTTTGTCTATCTACCGATCTAATTATCTATCTATCCATTCATATCCATCTATCTATCTCATTCTGTTCATATCTATCTATCTATCTATCTCCCTCTCTCTTCTCTCTCTCTCCTCTCTCTCTCTCTCTCTCTCTCTCTCTCTCTCTCGTCTCTCTAGAATATAATATATATATATATATAGATATATATATAAAAGTTGGGACAGTCAAGACATGAAATCAACGCCGCTTGGTAACTGTCTGTTTCTCGCCTATACAATGTTCTATGATGTTGGCAACATAAGAAATGGACATGACGAAACGAGTTCAAATTCGGTGCGAGGCTGTTTGGACACACACAACACACACACATATATATAATATATATATATATATATATATATATATATATACATTTAATATACCAAGCGTGTTGGTAAATCTCGCGGTGAGAAAAAACCCAGCAATAGTTTGATTGTAAAAATATACTACCAAACATCAACCGGGGAGAAAAAATTTTTGGAAAAAAGAAAAGACCAAGATAATCGTACCAACAAAAAATAATCTATTGGTACAGTATTTGGCCAAAAGAAAAAACAATTTATATGTATATATATGTATATAAGATATATATATATTCATACAACCGCAAGGAAAATAAGCTAATAAGTAAAAAGTGCTCAATACCTAAGTAGAGCAAATAATAAAGATAAATCTAATGAGTCAGACGAACCTACTATT